>JASDQU011026385.1:44606-57212 GCA_032191745.1 Picea mariana
AGTGTTTCACGACAGATCGGAACACATTGAGATGAGATATCACTATGTCCGAGACACGGTTCAGAAGAACGTTCTTAGCATTCAGTATGTTCCGACGACAGAACAGACAACAGATATTTTTACCAAGCCACTGTCACTGACAAAGTTTGTATACTTTCGTGACAAGCTTGGTGTAGCTGAGAATGCCTCTCTTGCTGAGAGGGAGTGTTAAATTTGTAGCAACTACAAGAGCCATTCTCCGGGAGGATGGCAAAGACCCTAGTCGAGATCTAGGGCCCCCAGTGCACTCTTGGGGTACTTGGTCTGGGACCAAAACAATCAGTGCCATGGCAAAAGACCCTTGTTAGGGCCCCCAGTATATGACTGGGGTTCTTGGTGTGGGACCAAGCAGTAAATACCCCTGAGAGGGCCCCTAATATATGACTGGGGTTCTTAGTCTGGGACCAAGTAGTTAAAGTCCCTAGATATGTCTAGGGCCCCTGGACATGGTCTAGGGTACCCATGCCCGGGGCATGGGTTGATCCTTGGTCTTGTACCTTGGTGGATAAGACCCCATAAATGTTTTGGGGCAATTTGATTCTTGATCAGGTATTTTGTTGGTGTATGACCCTCCTTGAAGGTGGGCATGACCACATAAGAGATGTATCCCATATGCAATGATGATAAAGTTAATAAGGTCACCTTGTAAATGAATGGACAAGTATTGCCACCAAGCAACCCCACCTAAAACCCCTTTACCCTTGCTTGTGTTTGTTTGGGGCATTGTTTTTGTCTTAAGGGTTAATTAAAATATTAATTAAATGTTTTAATTATAACATGTTTAAAATAATATTTATATTAATTAAAACATGTTATTATTTTAATTACTATTACCCTTATTTTGCCTTAGCTTAAACTATAAATAAAGGCCTACCCTCTACCCTTCATTACACACTCTCATTATCATTCAAAGTGAGCGGATCTCCTCTTTGAAGCTGCAGCCCTCCTTCAACAGTTCAGCCTTGTTTTGACAGGTCCATGTGTTGGTGTGGTGAAGACCATCCCTTGCTGATGCCAGGTTTGTATTAAGGGTTGCTGAGCTGAGGTTTGAAGCTGCCGTCTCCCTTCTAATGCAGACCTGTTTGAGCCGTGACCTCTTTAGCTTGGATCCGGCCCCTTCTCCTTGAGCCGTGACTCTTCCAGTTCAGATCTGACCCCCCTCTCATTAAGCCGTGACTTCCTCAGCACTGATCTGACCACTGTTCAGTGAGCCGCAGCCTGTAACCCCTCTTTTGTGTGAGGGTTTGGATCCCTGAAATTTCCTGTGTGTATGAGGGTTTGGGTCCCTGGAAGTTTCTGTGTGTGTGAGGGTTTAATCACAGATTTTTGGTGTGGTGTTTATGTGGCCCTTTCTCCTTGGTGGCAAGAAAATCTATTCATCTCTTGGCAAGAGATCTAACCTATATGGTAGATCTATGATCCTGAATTTTCTCCGAGCATAATTACAAGTGGCCTCCATCCCTTGTGTGTGACATGACTTCTTACAGTGATCAGAGGTAAGGCTTAAAGGTAAGTTACTTGTTCAAGGTTAAATTTGGTTAAATCAGTATGTTGTTCCTTATTTCTGATGTTCATCATTGTTAGATCTGTTTATTCTTGATAGATCTTATCTTATATCAGATCTACTGTTTAGATCTGTTCTTTAGTTAGATTTACATCAGAGCTATAGATCAAATTTGTTTTGTTTAGATCTATTCTGTTGTTGATCCTTCTGGAAATTATTATTGACTAGATCAAATTGATTAGATCTGAACTTACTCGGAACTACTGTTGTCTAATTTAGAAATCCTATAAATCTATTTGTTTAGATCTAATCATTGCTTATGATCAGAATCAAAATGACAGTTCAGATCTGAGAGTTATGAACACTCAGAATTTGTTTTAAATATAATTTGATTTCCTAAGTGCAACAGCTCTGAATTATTTTGGTTTACTATTCTAAGCTTGATTTAGTTGTCTTTATCCTACTGAAAATTGAAAGACGAAAATTACTTTGCTTTATTTCCCTAATTCTAACAAGGTTTAACTAGTTTTTTCTCCAATTTTTCCCAAAGGGGAAGATTAAGTGTTAATACAGAACAAAATCGCACCATAGGAATATGCCACTGTAGTAATAGCTTGTATTTATATCTAATAGACAACAACCACAACACAGAGAGAGTCCACAAGGCATGACATAGATAGTGCCAGCAATGATAGTACTGGAGTGAGGGAGGATGCTATCACATCAACGTGAGGACTTGCACTCCAAAAGAAGCATCTGGCTTGGCAATGCTTTTTGTGCAGGTAATGCTTCATAAACCACCTCTGTTTCATAATTGTTATCCATGCGGGATTTATTCACCGCACACCCAACACACACAGAACATAGTAGAGTAAGTATTAATGTGGAATGGAATCCCACCATAGGATATGCCAATATAGTAATAGCTTGTAACTACATTACATAGATAACGACCACAAGAAAGAGAGAGCCCACAAGGTATGACTGATACCACTGAAAATAAAAAATGGGTGCTGAAAACCACAAGAAACTGTTGGAAACTTCCACAGAAGTTTCTCAGCAGTTTCTGACATGGGGTAAAATTGTTGAGTTCTCTGCAGACTATAACATGAATGCCGAGATTAAAAACAAAAGCTTTATATAATTCTGTCTGTTTTATGCACGACTGATACCACCAAAAATAAAAAATAGGGCTGAAAACCATAAGAAATTGTTGGAAACTTCCACAGAAGTTTCTTAGCAGTTTCTGACATCGGAGACTTCACAAGTTTCTTGGCATTTTCCTGTTTCCCTCACAAATGCATGCGGTAAAAATATCTGGTTCTCTGCACAGACTATAACATGAATGCCAAGATAAAATATAAAACATTATATAATTCTGTCTGTTTTATCCCGGTTAGTTATTCCTCAAGAATAATAAGAGGACCTAGGTTATTCCTGTTTTTGCAGGCAGCTACTTTCCAGGCTCATGTTATATCAAAGTGTTTATTAATTCATGTTCTGATTGTCAACAATTGATCCCCTTATGATTCACATTTGTAAATGCAGGATAGAAGAGATGGGCTTGCCAAGAGAGCCTTATGATTGGTACTTGGATCTGCGTCGATATGGAACTGTAAAGCATGCTGGATTTGGCCTAGGGTTTGAACGTATGGTACTTTTTGCGACTGGACTGGAAAATATAAGAGATGCCATCCCCTTCCCTAGATATCCAGGGAGAGCTGATCTGTGAACGTTACAGGCTCAATTGCATTTTTGTTTCAACTTACATAAGATTGTCTGACCAAAGATAATTCTATGGTTGAATGGGCAAAGCTATATTCACAACTTGAAACTTCCAGTGAGCTTAGCAGTATCAGATTTGTGTTTATTTCCTATTATGTTAAGGTAAATCTTATATATTTGTAATTCTAATTCTGTCATTCTTTAAGATGTTTATTATTATTATTTTTAATATGGTTGAAACTTGTAAGTAGACTGATGCTCTCTAGAGGAATTTTATGGAAAATTTTATTGTTTAGGGGAATCAGTCAATACTCTTCTGGATTCATGATTCAGTAGTCCAACTGCTTGATTCTGCGTCGATATGGAACTTTAAAGCATGCTGGATTTGACCTAGGGTTTGAATGTATGGTACTTTTTGTGACTGATCTGGAAAATATAAAAGATGCGATCCCCTTCCCTAGATATCCAGGGAGAGCTGATCTATGAACGTTACAGGTTCAATTGCATTTTTGTTTCAACTTACATAAGATTGACTGACCAAAGACAATTCTATGGTTGAATGGGCAAAGCTATATTCATAACTTGAAACTGCCAGTGAGCTAAGCAGTATCAGATTTGGGTTTATTTCCTATTATGTTAGGGTAAATCTTATATATTTGTAATTCTAAATCTGTCATTCTTTAATATGTTTATTATTATTTTTTTAATATGGTTAAAACTTGTAAGTAGATTGATGCTCTCTAGAGGAATTTTATGGAAAATTTTATTGTTTAGGGGAATTAGTCAATGCTTTTCAGGATTCATGATTGAGTAGTCCAACTATTTGATCGTATGAGATGGCCTCGACTCTTAGAGTTGCATCAGTAGAGCTTACCTGCAAAATGTTTGGTGTCTTCGAATCAGCTGTCCTAGTTGAAGATGCTCTTTCGATATAGCATTATATTCATTCACCCATGAAACCTAAAATTAAATCTATGAAGGGTCTTCTTTTGTTATTATGTATGATTAATTCATATCTTATATTCCTCCTAAATAAAATTTCAAGAATTTTTTAATTTAATTAAACATGTACATTCTGGAGTCTTCACTCAACTTTGTACAATTGTTTCAGCACTCTTGACTCAGACAATCAAAACAGTGGAAGAGAAGGGAAGAAGAGAATGATGGCTAGTAAGCTATCATTACACCTTCTTCATCCTAGGTCTAAGATAAGCGACTAATGGGAGCAGCTATTGTGGTCTATTCTTGAACCAAGTTACTATCACAAAGTTGGTTATACGGTGCTTGTGGCCAAACCACCTAGAGGTTGAAAGGAGATGTGTCAGTTTGGAACTATTGGGTGGATATCTTATTGATCAAATTTCCCTTGTTGAGCCAACTCTGAATAAAGAAATGCTACGAGGCTTGGATGCTCAAGTGTAATATAGCTAATAACGAACCTCGTGTATCTTTAAGCAAGCAATGGTATCTGCCTTAGATCTGGTAATACATCAACATGCACCCAAATAATGATTTGTCACATGTATAAATAATAGTATCTATTACCAAAATGTACCCAAATAATGAATGGTCACATGTATAAATAATGGTATTTATCTCGTTTCTTAGATATTGTAGGAGGCTAAGCATTTGGAGATGAAATGGCCCTTTATGTCTCTGTTATCGAGTTTATAAATTGGCTAATCTGTTTGAGGTGACACTTGATTTGGTTCCCCCATGTGGAGGCTGGAGTGGAATAATGGAATGTTAACGGTGAAGGTCTATTTGGACCTGTCCTATTGGTTTTTAGTTATACTATATGTATGACTGTATTATTGTCTCTTTTATCTGATACGAGGCATTAATAGAACACATAGTGGAAAGTTTTCATCTCTAGGCTGGTGGTAGAGTAGCTTGGACATAGTAGTTGCACTTGGTTCCCGGTCTAGTTGGCCTTAGTGGAAGATTGGAGCTATATCTTCTATTTGGTTGGCATGTCTTTGCCAAGCATGAAAGCCCATTGAGCATAATAACCCATACGAATCCTTGAATTGCTAGCATCTGTATGCCTGTATTATTGTCTCTTTTAGCTGATACGAGGCATTAATAGAACATGTAGTGGCAAGTCTTCATCTCTAGGCTGGTGGTAGAGTAGCTTGGACATAGTAGTTGCACTTGATTCCCGGTCTAGTTGGCCTTAGTGGAATATTGGAGCTATATCTTCTATTTGGTTAGCATGTCTTTGCCAAGCATGAAAGCCTATTGAGCATAATAACCCATACGAATGCTTGAATTGCTAGCATCGGGGAAGATTAGAGACAAAAAAATGGGTAATTGTTTTGATAGGCATGTGTTTGCCAAAATGTGTTTGCCATACATTGGAGTCCATGGAAAATAATGTCCATATGAAATATAGTTGAAGGGAAAGAATGAGGTTTGAACTAAACTAAGCTTGTAGAGTGTGGAGTTCCTTTGAGTTCCTTTGGTATAGACGGTACTAGACAACATTGAGGCTAGAATACTTCCGAGGTTTGATATTTTGCCAAGTTCTATGTCATTATCTAGAACCTTTTATTTGACACCTATAAAGCATGGGCATTGAGAGTTGTGGTTAGAAGCATTGCATTTTTTTGCATAAGTGAAATCCTTGCCCTCTGTCTTCTTATTGCTTAATATTTATTTAAGGACCATGGTGGACATGCTATGAGTCATATTTTGCTTAAATAAAACAAATTTTATTTTGTTGACGTCTTATGGTTGGTAGGCAATTGAATGTGAAAAAAATGACCAAGGAGAAGACCAAAGAAAGTGGGTGTTGTTTGACTAAGAGGTCTTACATGTATTTTTTGTGGATCCTAATGGATTCCAATGTGTCAAGTAACACTCACATTTCCTTTGGAATATGCACATTATGGAATACCAAATATCTAAGTAAAATATAAAAATAATTTACAAAAAATCTATAATTGGCACTTTCTTGTGTTTTGAACTCGATTCATTTGAAAATCACGTGAGGGTGTATTGCACCGTGATGATTTTACGTTAGTTAGGATTCTATTGACTTATTGTCTTGTGGACTTGTTGTATAATGTAGGATGTCTACCTGAAAACCTATAGGAGAAAGCAAGAAGTTAGTATTGCATGTTGCTGAAAGTATTGAATTATGCTTGAGTGACTGATCTTATTTCAAGTTCTCTTCTTTGGTGGGTTATTTATTCTTTTATTAATTGTTTAAGGAGGTCAAATTACATGGGCATGTATGAGTGGCGACGAGGCACAATTAGGGAAATAATTATTTCAAGGATTTGGGGGATTAATTTAAGCAAAGACAATATTGTTAGTGCTAGGGGCTTCGATCTTTATAAGAGGTGGAGGGAAGATTCCATAACCAGGGGGAACTTGGCTTTATAACCATGGCATAACTTTGTTTGGTTCCAWATGGGTTTAGAGTTAGTGTTGATCAACATGTGGTGGCAAGGTTAAAGAGGAGACTAGAAGGTGACACGGAGAAGAGTAGCATAAATTTTAGAATCGCATTGGTTCAATTATAATGAATGTAAAGTTGCTAAGAAAATCTAAACTTAATATAGGGACTATTTYTCATGGTTTGATTAGTTAAGCATAGAGGCATGATGAAAATGACACATAAATGAAGATGCCTCGAGACAATTGTGCATTAATGTTTAGGTGATTTATATATGTTAGTGTATAATCCTTGACTTTTGGTCATCATAATCACCCCAAAGGACTCAATGGGAATAGATCCTGTGACCTCACATTGAAACTGAGCCTTGACAATATTGATCTCTCTCTCTCTCTCTCTCTCTCTCTCTATATATATATATATATATGTGGGATGTGCATAAAAGGTCACATCATTTATTTTTCACATTATTGCACATTGTATTTCAGGTCAAACATTTTGACCATATTGATATATTTACTTTAAGATCATATTTGTGTGTACTTCTTTGAGGGGTTGGTGATAATTTATAGAGTTTAATATCTAATACTTATTCTAATATGGTATCCAAGTTGAAGAATTGACTCCCTAACCTTGTGTATGTACTTGATGCAATTCTATGAAGATTCTAAAAGCATATGTGAACCTATTTGATCACAGTGGCACAATTGAAGCATGAAGGAGAAAAAGCTTTGTTTGTTGTTGTGCCCAATTGATAATAGAAATATTAAGTGCATCCTATTGTAAGTGTTAGGCATAATATCAACGATCCCAAAGTTGGTTGAAAACAATGGTTAATTCAACACCAATAATCAAGTAGGACTAGGTGTGTTTTTAGTACGTTCTCGACAATCTCTTTTTGCTCTTTTTTTTGAATTCTTACACTGTGGAAATCAATATCCTATGCAAAATCACACGAGGAAAGGCATTGAGGTAGATTTGGCATTGAGAACTCCAAATTTCATGTGACATTGTTATGCTAGTTTCTTGCTCCACAAAAGCAGTTGTTTGCTTAAAGGAAAGTGTTAATATTTGTTGGTACACTATTGTGGGCAACAACCTTGAGGCTATTAACCTTATAATTGTTGCCTCTCCAAAGATGGTGTAAGCCCCCTCTTTGTCTCCGCAGTGACATGTTCGCGGATAGATAGTTTTTGCACAGAAGCTTGCATGCAACGACAATAGGCTAATAGGGATATGTTAGATTTCCCACACTACCATGGCTCTCTCTTGAGCCCCTCTTGCTTGCAACATCCCTACCACAATCTTTAAATCTTTGCAAATTCAATGAACTAATCAGTTACAATAAATGAGCCTCGAAGATTCATTCGTTACCATAAACAATAGGGGAGAGATTCATGCATTGCCCAAGATATGGAATAAAATAGCACATTATTATTATTTCTTGAAGGTTTGAGCAAATTTGGGAAAGGTGAACATTGTATTTGGCTATCATAATTTTTAATTAGTTTAGATGAAGATGATAAATGGATTTGGGTTGAAATAGGGAGGTTAGGGTTCAATCTTTTTCACCCACCTTTTTAGAGAAGGTGATTTTAGGGGGATTAAAATAAGAAAAAAATGAAATAAGGGCAAGCAAAAGAGAAAAAAAGTAAAGGTTAATGTTAAAAAAGAAGAAAAACCATAAGTGAGGGAGTTTTTCCCAAGGCTATTTCTTTTCTTAGCAAGACACATTTTGTGTCGGTGCAACTTTCATCATGGGGTCCACAAACCCATGATACACACACACACACACACTTTACAAACTAGAACTACAATATGTGGAGGGAAGAGATGACATATGTCCTTCATAGTCACACCCTGTGGGGAATTATTGCTAGAAATGAGAAGGAACCTAGAGTTATAATAAAAAGGAAACATGGCTTAAAAGAAGGGACAAAGCTAAAGGACTCAGATGTAAGTATGTATTGAAAGAAGTATGGCTCCATACTGAGAAACAAAAATAACATATGCATGAAACACTCTTTTATTCCTAAAACATAATGGTGCTTGCTTGAAAATCAATTGATGTGATTAGATCCTCAAGAAGTTCACTAATATGAAGATTACATGGCGCTACTATTGCAATTGGAGGTGTGGTACCAAATTAAAAAAAAGATATCCCAATGATTCAAATCATCCTCCAAAATTTGCATGCTCCATATGAGGTTTTCATTTCCAATTATTGCATTATGAGGAATTTGTCTAGTGGTATTTATTCTAATTTGGATTTTGATAGCTTCTACGATGCCTTGATTGAAGAACAAGTCATATTAATAAATTTGGATAAGATAGGTTCCAAACAAAAGGCATATGCATTGGGAAAACAAAATCAAAATTGGAATTTTAAGGGGTGTAATAATAGTCCTCTAAAGAACTCCTAGTGTCAAGCACAATCAATGTAGGAAGGAAAGAAACACTTTGAAAAGAAACTTGTAGATATTGTAGCAAATGAGGGTGTACTATGAAGAATGATGTTTTAAGTTGTGGGTGAACCTTTATAAACAAATCACGGAGCTTACTTTGGCTATTCAACAACTGAATCACTCCCAAGATGATGATAGACTTTTTATGCAACTACTTCTAAATTTTACTTGTTCATAATCCTTATCGCTTCATTTTAGGATACTATAGCATAGTTGTAGAATTTTAATACAAGACTTTAAGGAACATGTTTCTCTTTTGTAGGAATCTAATAACAATCTTAATGAACCAATTATTTCAATGCATGAAGTTATTATTCAACTTTATGACAAGGTCAATACGTTACATGACTATATTACTCAACGTTGTGATGTGGCTATTTTATTTTGTGGTGACAATACCATATTCTTTGACGAGAACATGATAAAAAATGATCATGATCCTTGCTTCAACAATTGGATGAAAATGACAAGTCCATTCAAAATTTGTGTGACCTTAATTAGACCCTTGTACAAGAAATGGAAGAGACCTTACATCTTATCCCTCAAAATGCCATGAATGAAGAAGAGATAGGCAAGATCCTGTCACTATGAGAAGCTTGCATAGAGAAGTGTAGAGCTACATGGATGATAATGAAATGATCATGAAGGCTTAGAAAGAGATACTTGAAAGTTTGAATATGTTGCACAAGCAAGTCAACAAGGATTCTACCACTAAGCAAGCAACTAGTGCTAGACAATTGTCAGCATCTAGATCCCATAGCAAAATGGATGATCATGGGAATGATAGGCAGTTAAGAAGCATGAGTAGGCACCATCATTTTTCAAGGAAATCCACTAGAAAAACTCGTGCAAGTTCAGGGCCAGGGAGAAACCCAAATGTATCTCCTGTTTGGAGGGAAGTGAGAAGGCCTAAGGCATACATCTTGCAGAGTGAGCTCAAGAATATCAAGCCACCAACTTTCAATGGTGAGCACATGAAATGAGAAGAGATAGAGGCCTCACTGTCGGAAGTGAAGAAATATTTCTAGTTGCATGATTACCTCTCCCAGGTAGAAGCTAGAATTGCCACATACCACTTGTAAGGGAATGCGGTCACGTGGTGGGATCAAATTAAGCAATCCAAGAACCTTGATGAGAAGAGGATCTCATGGAGGTAGTTCAACGGGTATTTCCAAGAGAAATATTTTTTCGAGCATTACTATGAAAGAAAGATGAAAGAGTTCTTTGAACTCAAGTTGGGAACCGTGACAATGGAGGAATATGAGAAGTGGTTATTTGAATTTTTGAAGTATGTTGACTTCATCAAGGACGAGAAGGTCAAAATCCAAAGGTTTCTAAATGGGTTACCCTCCTTCTATAGTGACAAGATATAATATGATAACCCCAAAACCTTAGAAGAGACCATAAGAGGAGAAAGACATCTTTATGAGCAAAGTAAATGAAGACCAGTGTTCCAAAAGGCTTGGAATGAAATTATGAAAAAGAAAAAAGATCGAAGGCATAAATATTTTAAGCCACCATTTTTCAGAAATAATTCCCAAGCAAATCAATAAGGTTAGTCAGCCCAAAATRCACACAAGAATGCAGATTCATTTGCGAAAAGGCCAAGGCAACATCATGTTCAATGTTGGGGATGTGAGGGGAATCACTTATATAGGAGCTGCCCTCAYAAAGGAGAAAGAATGAGAACTGTTCACAACATTCAAGAGGCTGAAATAGTGGAATACATGAGAGGAAACATGCCAAGGATTTATGCAGCCTTGGACAACAAACAAGCAAAATATCAATCCCCATGATTGAAGTGGAAGGTAAGATTGATAACCAACCCATAACAATTTTAATTAATTATGGAGCTAGCCATAGTTACATAAATGCTAACATTGTTGAAAGATTTCACTTGCAAAGAAGTAAGCATAAGAAATCTTGGTTAGTTCAGTTAGCCACATGAGCTAAGAGAAAGATTAATGAGTTGGTTAAAGATTGTCAAATAAACATGAATGGACTCAACACAAAGGTGGATGTAAACATCATACCATTGGGTTCATAAGACTATTTAATTGACATATATTGGTTGGAAAAACACCATGTTGTTCTATATTGTTACAACATGACAATCACATGTCTTGATGAAGAAGCGCAACAAGACAAGATTCTAGGAATTCCAAGAGCTATAGTTGTTAGAGATGTTTCAACTATGCAGTTGAATTTTTTTTTTAGAAAGGGATGTCAGATTTTTGTATCCCATATGAAAGAGACAACCAAAGGTAAAGTGGTAAGCATTGAAGACCATCCGGTCTTGAGGAATTTTGAAGATGTTTTCAGAGAAATCCCATAATTTCCACCAAAGAGAGACATTGATTTTCTATAGATTTGGTGCCAGGAGCTACCCAGTGTCCAAGACACCATACATAATGAGCACACTAGAGTTGAAAGAGTTGCAAATGTAGCTTGAAKAAATTTTAAAGAAGGGGTATATATGCTCAAGTATGTCACCATGGGGAACCCCGGTCCTTTTTGTGAAGACGAAAGATGGATCCTTAAGGCTGTGTGTTGATKTCAAGCAGCTGAATAAGGTCACAATAAAGAACAAGTATCMTTTGCCAAGAATTGATGACTTGTTTGATTAACTGAAAGGTGCAAGGAAATTTTCCAAGATTGATTTGATATCAAACTATCAWCAAGTAAGGATAAAATAATACATCAACAAGACACCATTTAGGACAAGGTATGGGCATTATGAATTCACGGTAGTGCCATTTGGACTATCAAATGGCCCAACAATTTTTATGTGTTCGACGAATGAAGTGTTTAGGGAGTACCTGGACAAGTTTGTAATTGTGTTCCTAGATGATATACTCATCTATTCTAAGTCAGAAGAGGAACATGAGCAACATTTAAGAATAGTGTTGCAAGTTTTAAGAGAGCATAAATTGTATGCTAAACTAAGTAAGTGCATCTTTTATCAAAATAAGATTCACTACTTGGGGCATATAATTTCAAAAGCAGGGATAGAAGTGGATCGTGAGAAGGTAGAGGCCATTAGAGGATGGATTGTGCCAAATAACGTGACAAATGTTAGATTATTTATGGGTCTTTCCGGTTATTACCGAAGATTCATAAAATGATTCTTAAAGATTGCAAGTCCAATCACTTCTTTGCAAAGAAGGGAGTGAAGTTCGAATGGACTTCCAAGTGTGAAAATAGTTTTCAACAGTTGAATGAAATATTGACTAGTGTGCCAATATTGAAGATTGCAGATCCAAATGAAGATTTTGTTGTGTGCACCAATGCATGTAAGGAAGGGCTTGGTGGAGTTCTCAGTAAAAAATATCAAGTGGTATGCTACGAGTCCGAAAAATTAAGAGAGCATGAAAGAAATTATTCTACACATGACTTGGAGTTAGAAACGATTGCACATGCATTGAAAATGTGGAGGCATTACCTTATGAGTAAGAAATTCGAGCTAAGGA
>JASDQU011026385.1:62965-74468 GCA_032191745.1 Picea mariana
TTTAGTTGGTTATTTCAATTGGTTTGAACACATTGTTTTAAGGCGAAGTTTGTTGTGAGGTTTTTATTTTTATTTTGGTTAAGGTTTGAGTCTTGATGAGTTTTATTGGGTTGCTAATTGGTATTGTGGTTGGTGGTTGAACTACATTTCATTTAGATATATTGGAGAAGAGGGAGAGAACTTGCAATGTTTCCTTTGGAAGATGTGTGTGTAAAAGAAAACCTCTAAGAAAACCCTTCGAGTACTTCTTCATGATCCATGGATGGTAAACGAGGTAAACCGTGGGTTTTGATAATAGAGCCTAACCTTGAGGGGATGAAGAGAGTTGAAATTGTGACATCCCCAAATTTGGGGGACAAATTTCATGTTTGGTTCATGTCCGCTTAAGCTAACCTTTAGGGCCATGGAAAATACACACAAGTCTTATAGCCAAATGCTTGAGATGGAGCATCACACTAACAATGACCAAGTTCAAACTTGAGTTTGATGACCCCATATTAAAATGAGTTCATTAAAATAATACAGAGTTTGAGATTCATAAATCCCTCTACATCAATAAAAATATTTACCTTCACACACGTGAAACATCATCACAATACCTTAGTTATTCTAATACAAATCTATTTATCACTAATTACCTTATGTCCACTCAACTATAAAATACATATATAAAACTATCACAAATTATAATGGATATAATCCTTGTAATATATATATATATATATATATATATATATATATATATATATATATATATATTTGAGTACAATGACACTAAATACTTTATATTGTATGTAGATTATATTATTATATTTCCTTTTAATATCTAATTGATAATATGCCATTGCTATCGACTCTAATATGATGTCATTGTTCCATACTGTTAGTTTTTTAGCTCGGGAGGTACTCCGCATGTTTTGTCTTGTATGCATATGTTACCTTATATTTACACTACCAATCACTTAACTTTGTAATGGGTTTTTTAATAAAGTTGTTTTAAGTGGTTCTTTTATTAAAGTGAATTTTTAATAAAGTGTACCTTCTAATTTTAAAGTGACTTTATTTCATAAAGCACTTATGTAATAAAGTGAAATTACTTTAATATTTCAAGTGATTCATTTTGGAGGGAATGTATCATGACCCTTGATCTTGGATTTAGGGTTGGGGAAGGTGAAAAGACACTTTGGAGGGAAAATGTCATTTTCAGATTTATAAAAGAATGCATTAGGTAGTGTGCAAGACACATCGAGAAGACGAAAGGAAGTGATTGAGAAAGATTTTCTGGGTAAGCTTGAGAGAGGAAAGTGAGTAGCTTGAGAAGACACATTTCCCAAGAAAAAAGAGGGCACAAATCCCAAGGCATTTTTCTGTGCGAGTGTTGTTCTATTTTCTGTGCTGAGCCATACTATATGGATCCGTACAGTTCGTACAACAGGAAGAGGGGTGCGATTTTCGAGGCAACCTTAGGCACATAAATCGAGATAGTTTTTGGAGATCTTCTTGCTATATCTGGGCCGTACTGTGCATGTTGTACAACAATCTGTTGGGCACATATTTCGAGGCACAAATTTAGAGGAGGCCATACAACTTTATGGACTTGGGCAAGTTTTCCAAGGCAAAAAATTTTGGGACTGTTTTTTGTGGCTGTGAGGTATTTCTCTTGGCTGGAAATGTGATATTGCTGCTGTACTGTACTTTCCTGAAGATGAATAATCTCTCTCTCTCTCTCTCTCTCTCTCTCTCTCGTTGGGTTTCCCCACATTGGGGTTTTCCCTGGCTTTTGCCTAAATTTCTAAGTTTTATGGGTTATTGTCCATTGTGTTTATTTCCATAGCATATTTGCTTAGCAATGTGTATTTCTGCTTATTGTAATTTCTGAATGTGGGTTTAAGGCATTTATTAAGTTCATGCAAGACAATTATCTCTAGGTTGCTAAGTGTTTGACAAAAATTTTAGTTTGCTGATTTTTGTCATTAAAAATCTACATGGTATCAGAGCTTTGTCTCTGAGTGACAGTGGGCAGTGTGATTTTTGGGCAAAGTTGAAGAGGGAAAGGGTGTGATTGTTTTCCTTGAGTTGTGACAGGGAATATGACTGCAACCATTAGATATGAGGATCGGTCGGATGGCATTTCCAACTATTTGCAGTGGAAGGTCCGATTGTCAGCTGTTCTCAAGGAGAACAAAATTTATTACTATGTCAACTCTGTTGTGGCAGCTCTTGCAGCAGATCCTATTGCTTTGGACTTGCATGAGGTCAAGGAAGCCAAGGCTTAGAGGATTATTTTGGATGGGGTGAAGGATCACCTTATCCCACACTTGGCTGAGAAAAAGACTGCCAAGGAGATGTGGTATGCAGTTAAGAACTTGTTTGAGGCGAAGAACGAGAACCAAAAGATGGCCTTGAAGGCTAAACTGCATGATACCAAGATGGGTAAGGATGAGAGTGTCTCTTCTTATCTTACCCGGGTAGCTCAAGTAAAAGATGAGTTGACTGCTGTTGGAGAGGTCATTATAGATTCTGAGTTGGTGAGGATAGCCTTAAATGGCTTCACCAAAGAATGGGAAGTCTTCGTGAAGTGTGTGGTGGGACGAGAGCATCTACTAGATTGGAGCAGACTGTGGGATGATTTCACTCAGGAGGAGATCCGAGAAAGATCTCAGAGTAGTGAACAAAAGACAAACAAAGTTGATGAGAATGTTGCTCTTACTGCAAAGAGAAAGAAGAAATGAAGTTCCAGAAGGGAATTGAGTAAAGTCAGATGCTATTGTTGTAACCAGTTGGGGCACCTTGCCTCTTGTTGTCCTGAGAGGAAGAAGAAGACAAAACCAGAGGGGCCTGAGACAACAACTACAACAACCATGGAGGACTTTGCTTCAAAGTACGACAGGGAATTTTCTTTGGTTACCCTAGTTTCTAGTGTCGGCAGCGGAGGATTTGGAGGTGATATCAGATGGATTGTGGATAGTGGAGCCTATAGCCACATGACGGGAATCTGGTGAGTATTCCTAGATTTCACATAGATTGGTCCAGGCTGACATGTGGTAAATGAAGGTGGTATGGCGAAAGCTGTACATGGAGTTGGGAATGTTAGATTCCAACTCGAGTTTGGGGGACTCTTGGAGCTTGGTGGAGTTCTCTTTGTTCCAAGGTTGGGGGTTAACTTGCTCTCAATCTCAGCCTTGGAGGATGTAGGATATTGCATATTGTTCAAGAGGGAATATATCTTTATCTACAGGCATGGAGTGGACCCGGTAGAGCTGCAACTAGTCGGTAAACGGGTGGATAGGTTGTATATGTTGAGAGGAAAACCTTCAGTGTATGATTCAACGTTGGATGAGGAGCATGAGGAGGCTTCTGAGATTGCGGTGGTGCCAAGGATTTAGTCTTGCATTCTGAGAGAAGAGAGAGAGTCTCTTTTGAGCACTGGCAGGAGGCTTAGCCAGGTTGATAGAGCCAATGCTCAAGATGAAGTGAGCTCAGGGTTCTAGGATGTTGCCAGGAGAAAATCTTCTAGTTCAAGTTCTGTGTAGGTGTTGAGGATGGCTCCAGGTTCAGAGGGAGATTCTATAGGGCACAATGTGATGGAACCAGATGATAGTGGTGGCAACGAGTACTTCCTTCGATAAGAGGGAGTGTTATCTTGTTAGCTCGGGAGGTACTCCGCATGTTTTGTCTTGTATGCGGATGTTACCTTATATTTACATTACTAATCACTTAACTTTGTAATGGGTTTTTTTATAAAGTTGTTTTAAGTGGTTGTTTTATTAAAGTGACTTTTTAATAAAGTGTACCTTCTAATTTTAAAGTGACTTTATTTCATAAAGCACTTATGTAATAAAGTGAAATCACTTTAATATCTCAAGTGATTCATTTTGGAGGGAATGGATCATGACCCTTGATCTTGAAAAAGGTAAGATCTAATCTTGGCCTTTGGATTTAGGGTTGGGGAAGGTGAAAAGACACTTTGGAGGGAAAATGTCATTTTCAGATTTATAAAAGAATGCATTGGGTAGTGTGCAAGACACATCGAGAAGACGAGAGGAGGTGATTGAGAGAGATTTTCTGGGTAAGCTTGAGAGAGGAAAGTGAGCAGCTTGAGAGGGCACATTTCCCAAGAAAAAAGAGGGCACAAATCCCAAGGAATTTTTCTGTGTGAGTGATGTTCTATTTTCTGTACTAGACCATATTGTACGGATCCATATAGTCTGTACAACATGAATATGGGTGCGATTTTCGAGGCAGCCTTTGGCATAGAAATCGAGGCAATTTTTGGAGATCTTCTTGCTATTGCTAGGCAGTACTATGTAGGTCGTACAACACTCTGCTGGGCATGGATTTCGAGGCACAAATTTAGAGGAGGCCATACAACTGTACAGACTTGGGCACGTTTTCTAAGGCATAAAATTTTGGGATTGTTTTTTGTGGCTGTGAGGTATTTCTCTTGGTTGGAAATGTGATATTGCTGCTGTACAGTACTTTCTTGAAGCTGAATAATATCTCTCTCTCTCTCTCTCTCTCTCTCTCGTTTGGTTTCCCCACATTGAGGTTTTCCCTGACTTTTGCCTAAATTTCTGAGTTTTATGGGTTGCTGTCGATTGTGTTTATTTCCACAACATATTTGCTTAGCAATGTGTATTTCTGCTTATGGTAATTTCTGACTGTGAGTTTGAGGCATTTATGAAGTTCATGCAAGACATTTATCTCTAGATTACTAAGTGTTTGACATAAATTTCAGTTTGCCAATTTTTATTATTAAAAATCTACACATACTATATGCAATTTTTACTATGATCTTAGTGTAGAAATATTAAATAATAATGATTGACAATAATAATGATATCACTATTAACATATAGTTAATAATATCATTTGCATTAATGACACATCCATAGGGGTATATTGAGATAATGAGATCCAAAACTTGTAAGTAAGGTGAATTTGCAAAATGTTATTTTATAAATGTACAATACTATTATACTATAAATATATTTATAAAAATTTAATAAAACAAATAAAAATTTGAAAACGATATTAAATATTTCATTTTAACAATATCAATTATTTATCCATTTCATTATATTATTAATCCATTTCATTATATTATTATTGTTGATTGATTTTTATCATATAAATATAAATATCTTATTAGTTAAAATTCTAAAAAAAATTATTTGTAAAATATATATA
Source organism: Picea mariana (assembly GCA_032191745.1). Classification (NCBI taxonomy): domain Eukaryota; kingdom Viridiplantae; phylum Streptophyta; class Pinopsida; order Pinales; family Pinaceae; genus Picea; species Picea mariana. The sequence goes on from JASDQU011026385.1 coordinate 68,156, forward strand.
AATGAAAAGTTAAAAAAAACAATATAAATAGTTGATAAAGATAAAAGTCTAAAAAGTTGGTTAATAAAAATGCTTAGGCTGAAATCATTACAATGATATACTTATTACAAATTCAATTTTCATTTTTCCCAACCACATAAACTAAATTTAACTAACAAATATTATCTTATCAACATTTATTTTTTTCCATTTTAGTGATTACCTACTTCAATATTTCATCATTACCCAGTCCAATCTCTACATCTAACATCTTAGGTTTATTCATGTATATTATTGTAATATAATATAAACATTTAGCTTTTTTCATTTTAAATGTGATTACCTACTTCAAGATTTCAACATTTCTAATTTGGGTCAAACATATTAAGCGATTTTATTTATTAATGAATGTATGTTGTTGTGATATAATATATACTATTTAGTTTTTTATTTATTTTTTATTTTTTATATATATATATATATGAGAGAGAGAGATTACCTACGTCAAAATTTCATCATTTCTAATTTGGGTCAAACATATTAGGCCATTTTACTTATTAACGAATGTATATTGCCGTGATATGATATATTTAATTAGTAGTATAATATATTTCAAAGTTATTTAATTGTGTCTTTTTGGATATTTTGAGTGTTATTAATAAATGTTTATTTCTATTATTAAAATTTTCAAGTTAATGTAAATAAAATAAAAATATTTTTAGAAAAATAAAAGTGTTGATAAAACAAGGTATTGATTTGTATGATCACAACATGGAGATACTATATGGATTCCTTCCGTTATAGTGGAAGGTATTAAAATTTGGGTTAAAAGTCAATTTAAATCATTTCTATGTATACTTTTAGTTCATTCAATTTAAAATAAAACTTATTCATTTGTATATAATCTAATTCTTGTAAGTAAATATATTTTAAAATTAAAATTAAAACAATAATTGTGTTACTTTATATAGATGTTTATCAAATATGGAAGATTATTGGAAAGTTTAGAATAATTTAATAAATTTTTGGAAAATCTTTGTTGAATCAAGTTAATTGTAAATATTCATATTTATATAGAGAAAACCAAGGGGCTCTTATACTATAGAGTGTGATATATTTTTATTATTATAGTGTAAGTAATATTAATATATAAATGAAAAAATGATTTTTAATATTTAATGTAAGATTTTTTTGATGTAAAATAAAAAATAAAAAATTAAACTTAGATCTATTTTAACTTCAAATCTTTTAAATAACTAGATGTTTTTATACAGATTTTATTTAATCTCTTTTGATGCTTAACAAATTTGAGATTAAAATGGATATATACTAATTTATTATATATTGATACATGTTAATTTCAGTTCTTCCTAAGTACTTTTAAAGTGAAATTCACTATTTTATGTTTGTCATCAAATTTATAATATCATAATCTATATTATTCAAAGATATATTATAATCAAGTAAGAACAAATATTTACCAAAGGATTTTCCAAATGACAAATATTGACGGAACACTACAATTCAATATTTCTTGATTTAAGAACATGTTAGAAGTAGTGATACAAATCTAGAAATTAATCGATTCTCTGACATAAATTACCATTTATTATAGATACTAAAAAAACACATGATAAATTAGAATAAGCCATAATTTTAGAGCTAGTTAATTTCTTCATTTTCATCCTTTTGAATTTCATCTATTATTTTCCTAAAAATATTCAAAATTTTATTCAAAATTTTCTTCCTTTTGTTCCTATAATACAATATAGCTATAGTAATATTGTAATCATCCTCTTTTCTCCCCGAATCTCTCTTCCATATCATCTTCTTAGGGAATAGGCTTGCTTATTTGACACATAATTCAACTATAATTATATTCATATTGTCCTCTTCCTCTCGTTCTTCTACATCATCATCTTGGAGAACCTCAATTTGTACATGACATGGCTAATTCAGTAACGACCACCTTCATCAATATTTCCATAGAGAAGAACCTCTAGGTTGTTGAGCTATGTTGTTTTCATGACCATCATATAACATATTTATACTTTGGGGTCATTTTGGTCTTCACTCTCACCATTTAATGGATCATTGCCTGGTCATTCCCATCTTGCAACTCTTGTTGATTAATCTCACATTATGTTAGATCATCAAATACATACCTTGCTCTTGGCTCTCAATGTATCCCAAATCACAATCCTGGTTCAAAAATGTTAGGGTAAAATAACACATGCAAACAACAAATTTACAAAAGATAATTAATCCATTATTGTAGCATGTATGAACAACAAAAAATTCTATCCAAAAGGCCATGTTATAAGAAAAACATGTTCACAATGTTGTAATGTTGTAGGAAAATGTAAGGCCATGTTATAAGAAAAACATGTTCACAATGTTTTAATGTTGTAGGAAAATGTAAGGCCCTTTATTCTTATTTATTATTCGATAATAAATGTGTGGAGTTAATAACACACAAACCATAGTATCATTGATCTTTACTTGGACTTAGAGGGGGTTTCAGAGGGGGCTTTGCGACTGAGGAAACCCTAGCCACAGAGCCCTGAACTTTTCTTCGTTGAGTTTGATGCAAGAAAGAGTGTTTTACATGCCGCGTCTTTGCTAGGAGACCTGGGTTGTGTTGGCTTCATGTTCTGGAGCTCGTGCCTTGCGGGAGACCGATCTAGCTTTGTGGATGCGCTTTCTCTGAGATAGATTGGTTTTTCCTGTGCATGCTCGATGTGTGTTTTTCGGCTGGAGTGAAGGAATTTACGAGGGGAAAAGATTTGAGTGCTCTGCGGCTAGGGTTTCCCTAGCCACAGGCTGGTCTGCAGACGATCCACCTTCTGCTACTGCATCTCTCTCACGCCGGGCTTTCTGGACATTGGGTTCTTTCTCTGGTGGTGGACTTGCTCCCTTTGGAGCGGTTTTGTCTTTTTTCTTTTTCTGGTTAGTTCTCTGATGGACGCACTCACCTGTGAGTGGATCTGGTTCATGACTCTTCAGATCTGAGACTTTGTTTTGAGATAGATGCCATATAATCCAGATCAGGATCGTTGTGATCTATTTCTTTCTCCTACAGGGACCCGTTTTTTGGGTTTCCGATGTTTTTTGATCACTGAGCTTAAGATTCGTGTTGGTGATAACGCCCTGGAGTGGATCCGTTTTTGGTTGAGAGTCCGTGGGTCTGTTTACGAGGATGCCATTTGATGACTATTGGTTTGAATATTAAATCTCAGATCTGTGTTTCTGGTGACTTGCTTCCGTAGTATGCGGATTGATGACCATTTTTTCTCCAATTTTTAGTAGGTGCGGGAGTGATTCAAAAGTTTTCTTTGGGGTTGGAACTCACCAATACATCCTAGCTGGTATGTTTAGAGCTTGATGCATTGTCATGTTTTTCTCATTGGTCTTGGTGGCTGGGGATCCCTGCGTCCCCCTTGATTCCGGGGTTTGGAGTGGAGGCTAGGGTTTTTTGTTTGGGGTTTGTCAAAACCTTAAGGTCCTTTCTCTGCAAGCGTGCAATGTTGATTTTGATGAGAGACTTGGTCAATAATTTGAGGTCCATTAAGGGCATGCAGTTTCTGGTTTCCTCTTTGCAAATTCTCATGCTATCCCTTTGAACCTATTTTTTGAGGGGTTTTATTTTCCGCTTTGGCTTGGTTCGTCTGGGTTCTCTTCCTGTTTTGTTTCCGCTTTTTCATTGGCTGTGATTGGTGGCTCTTCTATTATTCCAGGGCCGCTCTTTGAGGGCCTTTTCGATGAGATTTTCTTCCTCTTGTGGTTGAAAGCATTATTAGACCAAATACTTGCACTATGTATGCATGACTCAGATTGTAATTTTTATTTATCTTAATAAAAATTACGCTTTTTTCCTTTGGAAAAAAAATCATTGATCTTTACTTTATTTATTTATTATATTAAATGTATTGAAAACCATTTACATTCAAGGTTACCATAACCAATATGTAATATAGCTTATTAGTTAGATTTTTCCAATGCAATTGAGTTACCCTTTAATCATGTTATTATCCTTTCCACTAGCTCAATTGGATTACTCTATTATAACAATGACACCAAAATCAAACTTCACCCTCAAATCATGTATAATCTCCACACAAAAATGCAAATTATTTATACACATAACATTTTGCCTCATTTCCTATCATGAAAGTATAACACAAAATTTTGTGACATACTCAAGCCAATTATTGAATATAATATACCAATGGGAACAAAAACATTTAGATGCATCACTAAATTTAAGAAGCACTGTAACTTACAACGAGCTCACATCCTATTTCAATAAATTTCATTTCATCCTAATATATGCTATTTTGGTCCACATTATGGCGTGCATTGTTTGTTGTGTGTTTTTTTTGCAAGGGATGACCAAAAACACAAGTTGGATGTTATTGATAAAGGAAAACAAATAAATGCGAGTAAGATGTATAGTTAAAGAAAATTGGAATGCTTTTCCAAGCATATTATAAGTAGAAAAATAAAAGAATGAGGAAGTAGACCATGAAGTGAGCTTTGTTGTGAGATGGTCTTGATTTGGAGTAGGGAAATGTGTACCTTGATGAATAAGCCTCCTCATATATCTAGCTCACAATGGAAATAATGACCCAACACTACAAATCTTCAATAAACTTATAAGATTAAATGGTTAGATTACTTCCAAAAGAAAATGCATACACACCATTTAAACAAAACAACTTTTGATTGGAAAGAAACCAAATACTTCTCTATATTAAAAGAAGAATATATTTCCATAATTTACTAGAAGATCCACAATGATTGCATTTTTTGTTGATGTTTTGGATCCCATAACCGGATCCATCTTCAAGACAAGTAGCCCTGAAGATGGACCTGGTTATAGGATTTGAAACATCGATAGAAAACACTATCACTATGGATCTTTTGGTAAATTATAAAATCTCAAATCATAGAAGTTTGAAAACAAGAATAGATTTACAAACAATGAAATATATAACCTTGAGAGGTTATGGAGATGACCTCCAATCTCTCTCTCATAAGGGTTATTTTCCTCTTTGAGACTCTCTCATTGATAGCGGAGTGACTGGAAAAGATATTCCCTTCATGTGATGGACAATGAAGAAGAAAATTTAGCGAAACCACCACTCTAGAAGCACAAAAAATATGATTACGACAGTATATTCTAATCCTTGTCTAAACTCTAGTTGTGTAACCTTGCATTCATTGGAGTCTTCTAATTCCATGGAGGATCCCTATATTTAAAATTTTTCCTGGAGGAGAATATAGAAAGTTGATATGTTTTCCAAATATTTCTCCATGTAATCACCTTAGTTAGCTAGAGTACTCCATCTTAACTGCTGGAAACCACATGAACTTAGTGTTCTCAAACTAGAAGTTTGCATTGAAACACCATGGTGTTTGCTAGATTGCGGGGTTTAATGTGTCGATGACATATAGAAACTCTACGTGGGCAAGGAAGGATTAACCATGCAATTTGCATGGCACATGAGTTGGTGTGCCTCGTAGTCCATTGTTTGGTCGAATTTTTAGTTTGACTTTGATCCTCCATAGATAACTATGTATTTCTTCATGTTTTAGTGCTTCATTGCCATGATTTATGTTATTTGGTGATGTCTTCTATGTAAACCCATTCATATGCACAAGTAGATGAAAATGGCGTGATAATAAATTCCCCTTGATGTGTGAGGTTAGGAGAAAAATTATATAGTTGAAATATATCATGGTTTCATTTCTGCAACTTAGAGAGAGAGTCGAATCGAGGGAACCCCAACTAAAAGAAAGACATGAAGCCATTTGCATGAAAATAATATTAGGTTAAATCAATTTATAATATCTTTAAATGAGGTAGGCATATTAATTCTTGTGTAATATTCAAAACACGTATAATATGGAATGACATCTCTGAAACATGAGACACATGAAGCTGGGTTGTAATACATCTGGAAATGAATGGTCTTCAACTCGATTTAGAATTCAATTATTACAATATACAAATTTTCTACACTACGATGATGAGTTGTGGTCAAGCATGAGAGAAACCATTTGGTTAATGATGAATGTTGAAAATCCTTGCTAGATGTGGGGTAGCCCACCATTAATGATAATAGGTACCAAGATATTGAGTATGAATCAACAAGGGTTGAAAATAGATGGGTTAATGTTGAACACTAGAAGGAACCATGCAGTCATAGATTAATGATTCAAATCCACTACTAAACATAAAGAAATTTGAATGATGAAAATCGTATCTAGGGTATGGGGCATCTAAATCAAACTTCGAGAGAAAACATGTTATGGTTGATAGGATCATATT
>JASDQU011026385.1:74488-93916 GCA_032191745.1 Picea mariana
TTTAGTAGGTGCGGGAGTGATTCAAAAGTTTTCTTTGGGGTTGGAACTCACCAATACATCCTAGCTGGTATGTTTAGAGCTTGATGCATTGTCATGTTTTTCTCATTGGTCTTGGTGGCTGGGGATCCCTGCGTCCCCCTTGATTCCGGGGTTTGGAGTGGAGGCTAGGGTTTTTTGTTTGGGGTTTGTCAAAACCTTAAGGTCCTTTCTCTGCAAGCGTGCAATGTTGATTTTGATGAGAGACTTGGTCAATAATTTGAGGTCCATTAAGGGCATGCAGTTTCTGGTTTCCTCTTTGCAAATTCTCATGCTATCCCTTTGAACCTATTTTTTGAGGGGTTTTATTTTCCGCTTTGGCTTGGTTCGTCTGGGTTCTCTTCCTGTTTTGTTTCCGCTTTTTCATTGGCTGTGATTGGTGGCTCTTCTATTATTCCAGGGCCGCTCTTTGAGGGCCTTTTCGATGAGATTTTCTTCCTCTTGTGGTTGAAAGCATTATTAGACCAAATACTTGCACTATGTATGCATGACTCAGATTGTAATTTTTATTTATCTTAATAAAAATTACGCTTTTTTCCTTTGGAAAAAAAATCATTGATCTTTACTTTATTTATTTATTATATTAAATGTATTGAAAACCATTTACATTCAAGGTTACCATAACCAATATGTAATATAGCTTATTAGTTAGATTTTTCCAATGCAATTGAGTTACCCTTTAATCATGTTATTATCCTTTCCACTAGCTCAATTGGATTACTCTATTATAACAATGACACCAAAATCAAACTTCACCCTCAAATCATGTATAATCTCCACACAAAAATGCAAATTATTTATACACATAACATTTTGCCTCATTTCCTATCATGAAAGTATAACACAAAATTTTGTGACATACTCAAGCCAATTATTGAATATAATATACCAATGGGAACAAAAACATTTAGATGCATCACTAAATTTAAGAAGCACTGTAACTTACAACGAGCTCACATCCTATTTCAATAAATTTCATTTCATCCTAATATATGCTATTTTGGTCCACATTATGGCGTGCATTGTTTGTTGTGTGTTTTTTTTGCAAGGGATGACCAAAAACACAAGTTGGATGTTATTGATAAAGGAAAACAAATAAATGCGAGTAAGATGTATAGTTAAAGAAAATTGGAATGCTTTTCCAAGCATATTATAAGTAGAAAAATAAAAGAATGAGGAAGTAGACCATGAAGTGAGCTTTGTTGTGAGATGGTCTTGATTTGGAGTAGGGAAATGTGTACCTTGATGAATAAGCCTCCTCATATATCTAGCTCACAATGGAAATAATGACCCAACACTACAAATCTTCAATAAACTTATAAGATTAAATGGTTAGATTACTTCCAAAAGAAAATGCATACACACCATTTAAACAAAACAACTTTTGATTGGAAAGAAACCAAATACTTCTCTATATTAAAAGAAGAATATATTTCCATAATTTACTAGAAGATCCACAATGATTGCATTTTTTGTTGATGTTTTGGATCCCATAACCGGATCCATCTTCAAGACAAGTAGCCCTGAAGATGGACCTGGTTATAGGATTTGAAACATCGATAGAAAACACTATCACTATGGATCTTTTGGTAAATTATAAAATCTCAAATCATAGAAGTTTGAAAACAAGAATAGATTTACAAACAATGAAATATATAACCTTGAGAGGTTATGGAGATGACCTCCAATCTCTCTCTCATAAGGGTTATTTTCCTCTTTGAGACTCTCTCATTGATAGCGGAGTGACTGGAAAAGATATTCCCTTCATGTGATGGACAATGAAGAAGAAAATTTAGCGAAACCACCACTCTAGAAGCACAAAAAATATGATTACGACAGTATATTCTAATCCTTGTCTAAACTCTAGTTGTGTAACCTTGCATTCATTGGAGTCTTCTAATTCCATGGAGGATCCCTATATTTAAAATTTTTCCTGGAGGAGAATATAGAAAGTTGATATGTTTTCCAAATATTTCTCCATGTAATCACCTTAGTTAGCTAGAGTACTCCATCTTAACTGCTGGAAACCACATGAACTTAGTGTTCTCAAACTAGAAGTTTGCATTGAAACACCATGGTGTTTGCTAGATTGCGGGGTTTAATGTGTCGATGACATATAGAAACTCTACGTGGGCAAGGAAGGATTAACCATGCAATTTGCATGGCACATGAGTTGGTGTGCCTCGTAGTCCATTGTTTGGTCGAATTTTTAGTTTGACTTTGATCCTCCATAGATAACTATGTATTTCTTCATGTTTTAGTGCTTCATTGCCATGATTTATGTTATTTGGTGATGTCTTCTATGTAAACCCATTCATATGCACAAGTAGATGAAAATGGCGTGATAATAAATTCCCCTTGATGTGTGAGGTTAGGAGAAAAATTATATAGTTGAAATATATCATGGTTTCATTTCTGCAACTTAGAGAGAGAGTCGAATCGAGGGAACCCCAACTAAAAGAAAGACATGAAGCCATTTGCATGAAAATAATATTAGGTTAAATCAATTTATAATATCTTTAAATGAGGTAGGCATATTAATTCTTGTGTAATATTCAAAACACGTATAATATGGAATGACATCTCTGAAACATGAGACACATGAAGCTGGGTTGTAATACATCTGGAAATGAATGGTCTTCAACTCGATTTAGAATTCAATTATTACAATATACAAATTTTCTACACTACGATGATGAGTTGTGGTCAAGCATGAGAGAAACCATTTGGTTAATGATGAATGTTGAAAATCCTTGCTAGATGTGGGGTAGCCCACCATTAATGATAATAGGTACCAAGATATTGAGTATGAATCAACAAGGGTTGAAAATAGATGGGTTAATGTTGAACACTAGAAGGAACCATGCAGTCATAGATTAATGATTCAAATCCACTACTAAACATAAAGAAATTTGAATGATGAAAATCGTATCTAGGGTATGGGGCATCTAAATCAAACTTCGAGAGAAAACATGTTATGGTTGATAGGATCATATTTGTTGGAGAAAGGACAATGATGATTTCCTATAAACCAACATGAGGTATGAAGAACATTGATATATGTAAGAAGTTGGACTTCAAATGATGGGATGAGGCTGTTGGACAGACATTTTGGATACAATTTTGAGGAAAATCCGAAGTATGGAGGAGATGCACAACAACAGAAGAAAGAAGAGAAGGCAGGAGAAGAGTGCACAATAAAGGCACATTCAATATTGAAGTGCATGGTGTTGGCCCTTGGTTATGTACGGAAGCTAAGATTAAGGAAGAAAGGCGAAGTGCGAACTACGCGGAAGGCACATAAACCAAGAAAGGGTCGAGGTGGTTAAAGAAGTAGAGAAGGAGCGAAGTAAAGGAAAATCTAGCCATTGGAAGAGAAGATCAAGGAAGATAAAGAAACAAAGAAGAGGGATCGTGTACAAATCATCAATGAATACATTGGAGCACCTCACGGAAAAGGAGGAAGGACAAGCTGGCGAAGACCCGAAAATGCGAGTCAAGTGGATCTAGGGCCTTGACACCTAGGCTTCGGTCTAAGGTTGTCCGAGAGTCATGTAATGTATAAATAAAGGTCTAGAAGAGTCAAGAGGGTTGCTCTATTGTTGCTCAATTGTTCGTTCATATGATGTTCATTGTTGGTTATTGCTGATTATTGTTGTTGAGAGCAATATTGAGTCTGTATTCTGGATCTTCAACTAGGTGCGAAGATCGACCCTACAGCTGGGTGCTCAGGGAAGGAAGAGAAAGAGAGAAAGAGAGAAGATATGTAGCTAAGTGCGCAGATAGAACTGTATGTTTTCATCTAATAAATCAAGAAACATAGTTCTGTGGACGTAGCCTTAGGGAGAGGGTGAACCACGTATATCTTATTGTCTTTGTGATTGATGCTGTGTTATTTGTTATCTGCTATAATGTTATTGCATGATTGTTAGATTAGAGATATAACTTCGTGAAGCAAGCATAAGAGTGGTAAAGAATATCTAGATTGTTTTTGTGTTGTATTTGGAATCACTTTGCATTTCCTCTAGTTGTAGACACCTCTGTCCTGCAACCCCCTAATGCTACTTCAGGTGAGACTTCATCTGCTTCGCAGGTGTTGCCGAAAGGGCCAGTAGTTAGGGCTTGTTGGTGCGCTGTTAGAGTTGAACCTCGATTCTGCCCCTGTGCCAACAAATGGTTCCATTGCCGGAACTAGGATCTTGTTGAGGGAATGTCAAGGTGGTTTCCATCGAAGAAAGAGATTCAGAAGTGGATAGAAGAACAAGAAAAGGACTTCACAGAAGCTCAGAACAATAATCCTAGCATTAGTATAGAAGATTGGTTGGAAAGGTACATCTTTACTGACATACACCGGATTTTCTTTGGAGGAGTTCATAAGGAGTTATATGAGTGGTTAGCCAGATTAGCAGACACCCAGTTTGAGATCAGATCTAGACCACCTGTGGTTTGGACATCAACGCTAATCAAGAAAGTCAAGAGAGTCGATAATGCCGTGTCTAGAGTAGTGGATCTCTGGTTTGATAGCACTATTGGAGGGTACATTACTGAGTTCGCTATCGATAGAGTAGAATCGTATAGTTAAGGAGAGAGGTATTTCATTAAGGGACCTAGAGGAAAGTTCCTACACTTTTTAAAACAGAGGATTAATATGCTATTGCATGAGAAGAATATCCTGAAGATATAGTGAAGCTAATGTTCAAAAATTCAGAGAACCACAATGACACAAAGGTTGGACACACACACAATGAAAGATCATTTAGAAAAGTTCCTCTTGCGAACCTGTTTAAGTAGAATTATGGAGATGAGGGATTCTACAGTGGAGAAGAAGTAGATCTAACAGACGAAGAGTATTCAGAGTCCACAAGAACAGAGGAAGTAGATATTGAAGAATCTCGCCAAGGAGAACCAAAAACTTCAGGAACTACACCTACTGCTGAAGTAAGTACTATTAATCCTCCTGTTGTTTTAGTAGCATTGAGTAACCAGAGTAACCAGAGTAGTCAGAGAAATCAGAGTATTGTTACAAGTAGTTTAACACATACTCAGTCAAGAAACCCAGGAAGATCTATGGCAGATGAAATGAGGTTACCTATCTTTAGAGGAGATGGATCTGAAGATCATGACTAGCACTGGTTCTTATGCGAAGTTGTCTGGAGCATTAAGCAAGTCACCGGTGAAGCTGTTAAGAGAAATCAATTTAGTACTACCTTGAGGGATCATGCTCTGAACTGGTATATGAAGTTTGCTTCACTGGACAACCTAAACTGCTGAATGGCATTAAGACTATGCTAAGTGCGAAATTCAAGAAGCCTAAGTCGGAGTCGCAATGCATTACAGAGTTGAAGGAAATCAAGCAGAAGGTCATTGAACCTATTTGGGAGTTTGATAAAAGGTTTAAGACTCTGACATTCGTTTAAGGTTTCAGATCCCAGATGAACATAATAAAGAATGGTTCATCGCTGCCTTCCTACCACATATCATATTTCCTCCGATGTAACAGAAAATCGCTTCACAGGCTGAAGCTCTGCAGATTTCTATGAAACTAGAAGTAGCCCCTGTAGGAGAATTCAGTTGAGGTATGAGTCAGATCTTAAATCAATTAGCTAGTTTATCCTTACAAGCCGAAGATATGAAGAAGGAAAAAGGAAATGAAAAAAGAGAAGATATCTGGTGTATCAGATGTAAGGTAGAGGACCATGACAAAGAGCACTGTCCCCTATTTCATGAATACCTGGCCTCGGGAGCGCCTATCCCTTTGAAGCAAGCCACTCTACCATGGTGTGAGGTATGTAGAAATAGACATCACCCCGATGAATGTTATTATATGCAGAAATATGTCCAGACACCCACCGATATTTACTGCACATTCTGTAAATCTGTGGGGCATGATGAGAAGGACTGTAGGGCTTATGATATCATGCATGAAAGATCAAGGGATACATATAGAATTCAAGGAGAAACATAACAAGAAGGAAATAATGCGTAGTTCAAATCCCCAGGAAGAGGAAAATTAAACTCTTGCGGTGGATTTAGAGGAAGAGGACAAGGAGGATGTATGGATCGAGGTAGAGGTCATATCATTTACTATAACTGCGCCTATCCAAGACATTTGGAAAGGGATTTTCAGAACCCTTGTACTACTTGTAGCTACTATAATTCATTTGACCATGTCATTGAAGACAGTACTGTATTGTTAGCAAAACTTCAGGAGAGACGATGAGGAAACCAACAAGTCCAATAGATATCAGCAGAGCCTCGTGGTGAGGACCCCAGAGTCACTGTTATTACTACAGAAGGCACTGTTATAGGAGAAGATAGGGTGACTCCAGGAAATACTGTAGAAGGATCAAGGATCAGAAGAGTTGCAGATAAGGCACAGTTGTTTGATCCAAGGAGAGAGAGGAATACTTTTGAATAAGTAAGGAAAGAATTTGTAGGAGAACAAGCTTCTTCCTCTAAGGCATAATCAGAAGTAAGGGAATGTGAAATGCCACCAACATTTGATCAATTTTCTCTATCTAAACAAGGAAAAGAGGTAAGCAAGCTCATGGATTTCTTATATACATGTATCAATTTGATTAAAGATGAGAAAGATGTGAAGGAGCTACAACACCTAGTAAGACAATATAAAATTGGGAGAATAGACCCTATGCTGTGTAGAGATGTGAATCAAGTATCAAGGAAAAGAAGGACAAACAAGGAATTTCACCTTAGTGCTCAGATTGGAGACTATGACGTGGACTATGTGGTCCTCGACTTGGGATCAAAAGTAAATGTTATGACGAAGAAGACTTGGGAACTGATGGGGAAACCTAGATTGATTTACTCTCCTATCATGCTCAGGATGGATAATCAGCAGGCGGTGAGCCCCTTTGGAAGATTAGAGCATGTCCCTGTAGACGTCGATAAGGTAAGGACATTTGCTTACTTCAAAGTGATTGAGATTGTTGATGACAACTATCCTTATTCTGCGCTGTTAGGAATTGATTGGGCTTTCAACAATTTGACTGTTGCTGAATTAAATAAGAGAAGAGTGAAATTTGAGGGTAATGACCTTAAGTTCATTGCACCTCTTGACCCTGATAAAGGTCGCAGATACACAAAACTGATAAGAGAAGAAGACCACACCTACGAGCTAAAAAACATCTACAAACTGACAGCAAGACAACGAGATTATATCAATCCCACAACAGATGGAAATCTAAGTTGGTGAAGTGAAAGTATATGCTCATCATATTCAGAGGAAGCATTGGAAAACTGGCAGAACAAAATGTACGAAGTCTCTACACGACGATGTGCTAGATTGAACAGAGAATTTTGCTGGATTGGAACAGAAGTAAGTAATCTCCCTACATTTGATGGACTGAATCATTTAGAGACATTTCTAGCTGAATTTGAGAAAATTGTACTAGTACAACAGAGGATTTTGGCACTGGAGGAAGCATTGAAAGAAACACGAACTAGATGGTGGGTAACACACAAGAAGAACATCGCAGAGTGGGTACAATGTCGCACCTTGATGAGAGTGCGCTTCTTAGACCAAGATGAAGGATGCGAAGTTCAATACATAGGTCAGAGTAGTCCTAAGGACCATGTGCGAAGTTGTGAGGAAGCCTGTTGCAATATTACTAAAGAACAATGGGTGCATAAGTTCATTAACACATTGGATACTACACCTATCAACTGGAATCTTCAAGCATAACTACGCTTAGCCACTTCAAATTGGTACGGTATGACTCAACAATTTATAGCTACATTTTTATTTGAGAGTCAGTAACCCACAGTAGATCAAGCTTTACAAATTGTAAGACAAAAGGTCTTTGAGGAGGCACCTACCCTCCCTTTTGAGCAAGAAGAGGATGAATGGACTGCACCTCTTTAGATATTACAGGGTTCTTATAATATTAATGATGATGAAGATGATGATCCTAGGAATGTAAACATCGTAGAAATTGAAGGATAAAGAGACATAGAAGGGCCATGGATTGAGTTACATTTTATTGAGCAGCCCATTAAAATTAAGAAGGTTAATATTAGAACAAAGAAAACACCTAAATTAGCAAATGTTGGAGACTATTGGGATGATGCTACTATTAGCAAGATCACAAAACTATTGCATGAATATCAGGATTTATTTCCAACCAAGTTCACAAATATGAAGGGCATTAAAGGGCCCATAGGGGAGATGAAGATCCCTCTGAGACTAAATGCAAGACCCATCAAGAAGAGACCTTACAGATTGAATCCCAAATATAAGTAGAAAGTTAAGATTCAATTGGATAAAATGTTGGAAGCAGGAATCATAGAACCAGTTGAAGAATCTGAATGGATCAGCCCTATGGTGGTCCAAGATAAGAAGTCAAGAGAAATCAGAATTTGTGTAGATTTAAGGAAAATGAGTGATGCATTCCTACATGACCCCTTTACTACACCCTTTATTGATGAAGTTCTAGATAATGTAGGAGGACAAGAGGTCTACTCATTCACAGATGGATTTTCAGGCTATCACCAGATCATAATTGTTAAAGAGGACAGACATAAGACCACATTTGCAACATAATGGGGTTCTTTTTAGTACACCGCGATGCCTTTTGGATTGAAGAATGCACCAACCATCTCTTCTAGGGTGGTTGTCGAAGCATTTAAGGACTTTTTGCACAAGTTCTTGGAAGCTTATTTTGATGATTGCACTGTTTTTAGCCTAATGAAGGATCATATTGAATGCTTGAGATTAATGTTAGATAAGTGCAGACAATGTCAGATTGCCCTGAATATGAAAAAGTGTATTTTCTTTTCACCTTTTGGAGTGCTGCTAGGACCTATTGTGTGTAAGCAGGGGTTGTTGGTAGACCCTTCCAAGATTGCTATCATTGTTGATCTACCTCCTCCTACTTCGGTTAGGCAGTTGCGCACTGCATTGGGGCACATTGGATACTATAGAAATTTTATTAAGGGTTATGCACAGATAACAACACCTATGGAGAATCTATTAAATAAATATAGTAAGTTCCGATGGACAGAAGAATGCCAGTAGAGCTTCAACACATTAAAGAAAAAATTTGTTATTGCGCCTATCTTGGTCTTTCTAGACTGGGGTAACAAGTTCAATGTTCATGTCGATGCTTTGTCCATTGCATTAGGATCAGTCTTAGCACAATCAGGAGTAGGAGACATTGACCACTCGATAGCCTTTGCTAGTAGGAATATTTCTACAGCTGAAAGGAACTATACTACAACTGAAAGAGAAAGCTTGACTATGGTATATAAGCTGCAGAAATTTAGACACTATTTGTTGGCAGGACATTTTAAGATGTCCACTGATCATTCTACATTGAATTACTTAGTCAACAAGCCAGTGTTGGGGGGAAGAATATGCAGATGACTACTATTGTTCCAGGAGTATGACTTTGAAATTGTGGTTAACCCAAAAAGAATGAATAAAGGACCTGACCATTTATCCAGGTTGGAACATGGAGAGGAACCTACTAGTATGGAGGATACACTTCCAGATGCAAAAGGTCAATGGTCACTTCACCGAGATAGTTCAGTTTCTATCCACATGAATGGCACCTCGCGAGTACACAGTCATGCAGAAGAAATAGTTGGTTGTCCGCACTGCTGAATTCCAAATTATAGCTGGACAATTATACAAGATGGGACCAGATGAGATCTTGAGGAGATGCATTATGGAGGTAGAAAATTCTCGCATAATCACATGAAGGCACCGCAAGAGGACACTATGCAGGGAAAGAAACAATGTAGAAGGTTCTCAAAGTTGGCCTCTGGTGGCCTACTTTACACAAGGATGCTAAGGACTATTACAGAGCCTGTGACATATGCCAAAGAGTAGGGAAGCCTTCTAGAAGGGATGAAATGCCTTTGGCACCAAAATTAACATTACAAGTATTCGAGAAATGGGATATTGACTTTGTGGGACCTATTAACTCACCAGGGAAGCACACAGGAGCTCGATACATTATCACTGCATAGTATTTGACCAGATGGGTAGAAGCAAGAGAATTTAAGGACTGTAGTGCAGCCACAGCTGCACAGTTCATCTTTGAGGATATTATAACCAAATTTGGATGCCCAAAGATTCTCACGAGTGATCAAGGCACACCCTTCATCAACAAAACTATTGAAGCCTTGACTCAAGAATTCGAAGTTCACCATTGGAAGACCACTCCATACCACCCACAGGTGAATGACACATTCTAAGCTTTCAATAAGATATTGGAGACAACGCTAACCAAGATTTGCAGTGTTAACATAGATGATTGTATTCTGAGAATTCCAGTAGTGTTATGGGCTTACATAACTACTTGCAAGAAGTTAACTACGTAGACTCCCTTTAAGTTAGTATATGGCTTGGAAGCAGTGGTACCTATGGAATATTTGGTTCCTAGTTTGAGAATTGTAGCATTTACATGTATGGATGACACATGCACTACTGAAGACATGGTTGCGCAGTTGATCGAACTAGAGGAAGACAAATGTATTACATGATTTCATTAGCAGGTACAAAAAGAACGAGAAAAGGCTTACCATGGAAAACATATAAAAAATAAAGCGTTTAAGCAAGGAGATTTGGTACTATTATATGACAGCAAGTTCATGAAGCATCCAGGGAAGTTCAGGATACACTGGCTTGGGCCATTTGAGGGTGCCTATATTACAGAAGGAGGAGCTACGCAGTTGGATACACTTAATGGAGAATGGAAGGATGGTTTAGTAAATGGAAGTCAGTTGAAGCTGTACTATGACAACCAACTACCTCGCAAATCCCAGTAAAAGAAAAAGGAAGAAGGGTCTAGGTACCAGGTGCAGTTGAAACTGGGTACCAGACACAAAAAAGACAGTCTGCACAACATGGGGAGGGACAGAGCAGAAAGCACAGGGTGCTCTACGCAGTCTGCAGTCAAAGTGATATAGAAGGCTCAATCTTGCAGTGACTCGAGACGAGTCACATGTGAGTGTTGGGGGCTTGTTGGCCCTTGGTTATAAAAGGAAGCAAAGATTAAGGAAGAAAGGCGAAGTGCGAACTGAGCAGAAGTCACATAAACTAAGAAAGGGTCGAAGTGGTTAAAGAAGTAGAAAAGAAGGAGTGAAGTAAAGCAAAAGCTAGCCGTTGGAAGAGAAGACCAAGGAAGATAAAGCAACAAAGAAGAGGGATTGTGGACAACTCACCAATGGATACTTTGGAGAACCTCGCGGAAAAGGAGGAAGGACAGGCTGGCGAAGCCCCGAAAACGCGGGTCAAGTGGATCTAGTGTTTTGGATCTAGGGTTTTGACACCTAGAATTTAGTCTAAGGTTGTTCGAGAGTCATGTAATGTATAAATAAAGGTCTGGGAGAGTCAAGAGGGTTTCACGATTGTTGCTCAATTGTTTGTTCATATGATGTTCATTGTTGGTGATTGATGATTATTGTTGTTGAGAGAAATATCGAGTCTGTATTCTGGATCTTCAGCTGGGTGTGAAGATCAACTCTGCAGCTGGGTGCACAGGGAGGGAAGAGAAAGAGATAAAGAGAGAAGATCTGCAGCTAATTGTGCAGATAAAACTGTATGTTTTCATCTAATAAATCAAGAAACACAATTCTGTGGAAGTAGCCCTAGGAAGAGGGTGAACCACGTATATCTTATTGTCTTTGTGATTGATGATGTGTTATTTTTTATCTACTATACTATTATTGCATGATTGTTAGATCAGAGATATAACTTCGCGAAGCAAGCATAAGAGTGGTAAATAATATCTAGATTGTTTTTGCGTTGTATTTGGAATCACTTTGCATTTCCTCTAGTTGTAGAAACTTGTGTCCTACAACCCCCTATTGCTACTTCAAGTGAGACTTCAACTGCTTCGCAGGTGTTGCTGAAAGGGCCAGTAGTCAGGGCCTATTGGTGCGTTGTTAGAGTTGAACCCCAAGTCTGCCCCTGTGCCAACACATGGTAGAATCATACTTGGCAGTGAATAGAAAGAGAATAAAGTAAGAGAATAAATCAAGAAAATAAAGCAGGAAGATAAAGTGGGCGAAAAGGAAGGACAACAGTTCGGCATGCAAAAGCAGAGAGACACACAAAAGCATGAAGAATAATAGTAGGAAATGGAAAAGAAACATGCATACGCAAAAGGAGGAAAAGCATGCCTGAACAATTAGTCAACACGAGCCGTAATTGTCAGAATGAGTTGTAATATAGTTTTGGGGATAAGCAAGTAGGGTTTTGAGCCTTATATTCTATGTATAAATATGTAATGGGTAGGTTATAATAGGTTACTGGAGAAGAACTAATGTGTTGTTGATACCGAGAGAATAGTCTGAGAATGAGAGAGATTTTATGTATGAAGGTTTAGGGAGATTTTTGCAGAGAGAGGCTTGCACTGCAGAGCGACTAGGCAGGGTGGGGACCGATAACATGATGAATCTAATATAGTGCAGTGTGAAATCCTGAAATGATTACATAAATCACAATAAAGAAGCCATCCATTGTGGACGTAACCCAAGAATTGGGTGAACCACGCCAACTCTGTGTATCTATGTGTGAGATTCATGTGGTTGTTTGTGAATAGTAGGTTCATGCATGTTAGACTAGATTTGTTTACTATATGATTACTGTACAATATTTATGGATGTTATGGTGAATGGTTTATGTTGCAATCTGCATCATGATGGTACTACATAAAATCAATTACTAAGTAACCAAGGAATAACATACACAGGATAAGGCACAAAGAGTAGGTAAGTAAGAATGAATATGATGATCGCCTCCCATCCCCTCATTCATGTAGAAAATTAGTTCCCGCAGCCCCAATAGATGCCTTGTGTGAGACTTCACCTGCATGCAGGTGATACCGAAAGGTCCGATATCTGATGGGTTTTGTTGGTTGGATAAGTTGAACCTAGGGTATTACAACCATGCGCCAACAAATGGTTCCATTGTAGGGACCCGAAATATATGATTGAGGGAATGTTTTGGAGGCTGATTAAGAAAGAAACCTCAAAATGGTTAGAGGGGAAGGAACAAAATTTTTCTCAAAAAGATAATAGAAACCCTCAAATGAGTGACAATAAATGGATGCAAAAGTATGTGTACATAGAGCTATATGAGATTTTCTTTGGCATTTTTTTTGATTATTTTGACTGAGTGGTTAGAAACATTAGTGGAGAATACTGGAAGGTACCAAACCACAATGACGAGGCACTGGACTCTTGAGTTGGTAAGACAGTTGAATTCAATAAGTAATAATACTTCTTTTGTAGTTTCTGGTTGGGAGGTTATATTATAGAATTTGTAGTGGATTGTACCTAGCCATACAATGTTGTAGAGAGGGATTTCTTCAAGGGTCTGCATGGAAGGCTTATGAAATCATTGGGTACATATAAATATGTTGTTGTGAGACAAGTGCATGATGTGAATGAAGTCTGATTTCTAAGGGGATTCAAGCACATAAGGGAACTGAGGGATGACAAGAGGATATTCTGAAGGTAGGAAAGAAAGAAGGAATAAATGAAAAAGGAAGGGAGGGACTGAGGTTGTAGAGAACCAAAGAAGTTGTATCAAAAGATGAATATGAATTTGGAGTATTTCATAGTGGAAGAAGGTACAAGAGGTTGAAGAATGGGGTTGAGAAAGGAGAGCCGCGCAGTGAGCCTAAGGGGAGAGAACCTTGCGCAATACTCCATATCATAGAAAAACCGTACATAGAAGGAGAGGAAGGGAATTATCAGTTTAGTCCTATAATAGAAGAGATGGTAATTCCTACTTAGAATGGATCCTATGTCGATTCCATGAACCTGTGTGCCTCACCTAGATCAGAAATAACATTTGAGGATTTGTCGAAAGTACTTATAGTTAGCAGGGGGAGACAAAGTAGAAGTAGCCAGAGAAGTGGAAGAAGTGTGTCGAGTCAGAGTCAACCAACATCTTCAAGGGAGGAAATACACCAAACAACATGGTAGGTTTATAAAACACATTGAGACTATGCGAGTTCCAGGGAGTTGGGTCAAAGGACCCATAACAACATCTATTTGTATGTGAGACAATTTGGGCTGAAAAGAATTTTCGGGATGAAACTGTGAATATTGCACAGTTGGAAACAACATTTAGAGGCCATGAATTAGTCTAGTATATGAAACTTTAGAGCATCACAGCTACAAAACATGCAAGGACTTTATCAGATATTGGACAAGCATTGTTGAAAGAGTTCAAGAAGCCAAAGTCTGAATCACAGTACATTACAAATTTGAAGGAAATCAAACAAGTACATAATGAATGAGTTTGGGATTATGACCAACGTTTTAAGGATCTGATAGGTAAATTGACATTTCAGATCCCTGATCAACAACACCAAGAATGGTTTATTGCAAGATTACTACCACACTTTCACTGGTTTTTGATTCAACATAAGGTTGCATCGTAGCCTGAAGCTTTGGATACTGCAGTGAAATTGGAAGCATCTCATAGGGGAGATGGCAGAGGGATGGCGCAAGTCCAGACACAACTAGCTTCCTTGACAATTCATTTGGAAAAACTTACAAAAGGGAAGGAGAAGCGAGAACAAGTATGGTGTACCAAGTGTAGGAATGAAGGCCACCATAAGGACGAATGCTCAACATTTGCGTAGTATTTGGAGATGGAAACACCGAATCCATTACCAGGAGGGGGATAATATGAGATATGTAAAAAATGGGGACATCATCCAACTGAGTGTCCATTACTATCGATATACCAGATTACAACAAGGAACTTATTTTGCAACTTTTGGAAGTCAGTAGGGCACAAAGAGAAGGATTTCCATACATTCGATTTGATGAGAGAACACACTTCATATATGTATAGAATTCAGGAGGAAAATGCTGTGACAAAAGGAGGCTGTCCAGAGTATAAAAATTAGAGAAGATTTAATCCAGGAAATCGAGGAGGATTTGGAAGAGATCGAGGCAGAGGAGGTAGAGGACTAATAATATGTTACAATTGTAATCAACTAGGACACTTAGCTTGTGAATAACCAGAATCCTTGTACAACCTGCACATACTGTAGAGCATTGGATCATGCGACATAAGACTATCCTCAAATACTCATGAAGTGGTAGGCAAGAGGGAATCAAAACCAAAATCCAAATCAAAAGGTATAGAAGATATCAACCGAGAAACGTAATGAAGGACCTATACTAGCAGCTGTTACGTGCAGAGTAACTAGAACAAGGGATGATGCGATGAATGGAGGGAAGCATGCTGAGCAATGGGTAAGGAAATCAACAGGACCTATGCCAACATTCAAACCGCAACAAGAAAAGGAGACACATCAGAGGGAAAGAAAAGAGATACTAGGACCAGATTGGGTAGCATCAACATCATCTACACTTCTTTTCTGTGAGCATAATATGACAGAGAAGCCACTTGAGAAGGTAGGTACTCTACGAGAGTTTCTAAGAAGTTTCATAGAATTGATGAAAGATGAGACTGTGCCGAATGAATTACGTGAAATGATTGATCATTGTGTGCAAGAAAGGAAAATTCCTATCGCACAGAGGGTAGCGAATCATGTTGCGGAAAAGAGAACCAATAGAGAATTCATATTAAGTGTGCAGATTGGGGAATATGATGTAGATAATGTTATTTTAGACTTGGGTTCGGATGTAAATGTGTTACCAAAGAAGACCTATGAATTGATGAGGAAACACAAGTTGATTTGGTCTCCTGTTCAGTTAAGGTTGGCAAACCAACACAAGATAATACCAATTGGGCAATTGACAAGAGTACCTGTGAATATAGATGGGGTGCATAGTGTAGCAGATTTTGAAGTCATTGAGATCATTGATGATATTTATCAATATCCAAAACTGATGGGACTTGAATGGGCCTTTGATAATCAGGCGATCATTATTATGAAGAGGAAACAGATCATATTTGAGGTAGGATACTTGAAGGTTACCGCACCATTGAATCTAATAAAAGGAAAGAGGTATATAGAGTCAACGAGAGGGAACAAAATTGACAACTTGTATAATATGAATGCACGAATGTATGATTGTGTTAACCCCATTGCATATGGTGTGCTGAGTTAGAGAAGCATTATCTCATGCGCATCGGACTCAGAGGAAGGTCTGGAACATTAGTAGTAGAGGATGCATGAAGTATCAACTAGACGATGTGCATGCATAACTCGATCATTGCGCTGGATTGGAATTGAGCTATGTAATCCAACTAGGTATGATGGATCGACTGATATAAGATCGTTTGTAAAGGAGTTTGAGTTGCAGGTACCCAAACAAAAAATACTGTTGGCACTAGATGTTTTCTTGAAGGCCACTCCAGCCAGATGGTGGGTTGCACAAAAAGAGGGAATGAAAGTCTGGTCATAGTGTAGAAGACTAATGCAAGTGATATTTGGTACCGAGTTGGAGAACATTGCGCATAAGTGTATAGGGATAAGTGACCCAAAAAATCATATTGGGAAGTGAAGAAAAATATGGGGATCAATACCAAACAAGGAATGGAATCACATGTTTATACATACACTGGATACAATTTTTAAGAACTGGTACTTGGATCTAGAAATGCGTAGATAAACAACAATCTAGGATGATATGATTCAAAGGTTTAAGGAAACATTTAATTTTGAACACGAATATCCATTACTAGATGTAGTGTTGCAGGTCATTAAAAATAAGATCTTTTCAGAAGAAGGGCTGATGGAGGTGGTACCTATGTGAAATGCGCACATAGCTTCTATGACTGTCCATGAATTACTGGAATCTTACAATATTGCTAAGGAAGAGAAATGCGAGGAAGATCCAAGGAATATAAAACTACCTGAAACTAAAAGGGAATGCACAGTAGTAGGACCTAAGCTTGAATCTAACTTGTATGTACAACCAATAAATACGTGGAAGGTAAACATTGGGACAACAAAGAATCCAAAGTTTGCATAGATAAGTGATTATTGGAATGATGAAACTGTGGAGAAGATAGCAAAATTACTACGTGAGTATCAATACCTATTCCCAACTACGTTCTTAGAGATGAAGGGGATAGCTAGAGAATTAAGTGAGATGAAGATCCCTTTGAAACCAGATGTTAATATAGTCATACAGAGACCCTATAGGTTAAATCCAAAGTATAAAGAGAAGGTGAAAGCAGAAATAGAAAAAATTTTGGAAGCTAAAATTATTGAACCAGTGGTGGAATTAGAGTGGATAAGTCCAATGGTGGTACATGATAAGAAAACACGAGGAATCAATATTTGTGTAGACCTGAGAAATCTAAACTATGCATGTCTATATGATCCATTTCTAACACCTTTCACATACGAAAAACTATAGAATGTTGGAGGGGAGGAGGCCTATTCTTTCACATATGGATTCTCAGGGTACCATCGGATAAAGATTGCACAGGAAGATAGGTATAAGACTAATTTTGCAACAAAGTGGGGAAAGTATTAATACAGAGTGACACCCTTTGGACTGAAGAATGCACCTATAGTTTTTTCAAGGGTTGTTGTTGCATCTTTTAAGGAATTTATTCATAACTTCCTTGAAGTGTACTTAGATGATTGGATTTTGTTTATTTGATTGAAATATCACACAGAAGTACTCAGGATAATGTTGGATAGGTGTAGACAATGCCATATTTCACTGAACTTGAAGAAATGTATTTTCTGCACGCCTTTTGGCATTTTGTTGGGCCATGTGGTATGTAAGCAAGGATTATTAGTGGATCCTACCAAGATTGCAGTGATTATGGACTCACAACCACCCACCTCACTGAGAGAGTTGAGAGAAACCCTGGACTATACAAGATATTACAGGAAGTCCATTAAGGGCTATTTGAAAATTACAACACCTATGGAGAAGCTACTGAAGAAGGAAGCTAAGTTCCAGTGGAATGAGGGTTGTCAGAATGGTTTAGATACATTGGAGGAGAAATTAGTGACTGTGCCGATTTTGAACTTCCCAGAATGGAAGAAGGAGTTCCATGTCCATGTGGATGCATCATCCATCGCTTTGGGCGCAATAATATCTCAACTATGGGAAGGAGACATAAACCACCCAATTTCTTTTTCAAGCAGGAAACTGCCAATAGAAGAAAAAATTATACTACCACAGGATGAGAAGAATTGGCAATGGTATATGCACTGCAAAAGTTTAGATATTATTTATTGGGTTCTCGTTTTAAGATGTATACAGACCATTCTACACTTAAATACTTAGTGAACAAGCCAATGTTGGGGGGGGGAGAATATGCAGGTGGTTACTAATGTTTTAGGAATACATTTTTAGGTTGTTGTTAAACTAAGGAAGTTGAATGCAGGATGAGATCATTTATCGTGCATACTCTTAGAAGAAGATGCAGGTAATCTATATGACAATTTTTTGGATGCACAGTTATTTTCAATTAAAATGATGGACGAATACTTTGCAGACATAATGCAGTTTTTAAGTACATGGATGGCCCTGCCAGACATGATAGTTGAGAAAAAAATATAATTAGTGGTTAAAGAAACATTCTATCAATTAATTGCAGGGAACTTATACAGTGGGAGACTTAGTATTACTCAATGACAGTAAGTTCATGCAACATCTAGGAAAGTTTTGAGTGCATTAGTTAGGACCCTATGTGATTAAGCATTGATGGAGGAAAGTTCTTCACAGTTGGAAACACTGAATGGAGAAGTCCTCAGAGTAATGGTGAATGGAAGTCGACTAAACTCTATAGAGATGGCCGACTGGATGTGCATTATTTTGAACTACACAAGAACACATGTATCATAGTAGCTGTACTATAGTAGGGGGGTAAAATACAAAAAAACAAACAAAATGTAGAAAGAGGAAGAAAACAATGAAAAAGTAGAAAAATGGAAGAAAACAAACAAAAAAGTAGAAAAGGAAGAAAACAAATAAAAAGTGGAAAAACAAGAAGAAATACGAAGGTAGACAAGAATAAGTATGAGAAATAAATCAGTAGGACCTGCACAGAAAAGGGAGTATCGCACATATAATAGAAACAACGCAAAGGCAGTTAAGTGTGCACAAAATTCAAGTGTGAAACAAGACCGCTAAGGGAATTAAAGCACATAAACGATAGTTAAAAACCAGTAAAATGCATCACCGAGGATCGTGTTAAGAACCAAATATCAATATAGCATAGAAAAACCTCAAAAAAAGTACTCAAGGCCTTGAAAAAGAGATAATTTCAGATAATAAGCCTCTTCGATGGGCAACCTCCTTTTACCCTACTTAAATGTTCAAGTACAAGATGATTCAAAATGAAAATGTCTCCTTGGTATATATAGGAGACTAGGAGGTATAATTACAACTAATGGCCTAAAGCCGACATAAATAAAATAACATTACTAATATAATATGCCCCAATTAAGGGGTAATGAGCCA
>JASDQU011026388.1:13472-35862 GCA_032191745.1 Picea mariana
TCTCAAGAAATATATCCATGGATTCCTGGAAAAATCATCTATGAATTAGACATAATACAGGGATCCACCAAGTGAAGGCACTCAAACAGGTCCAAACACATTACTATGAACCAACTCTAGAATCCTCTTTTCCCTTGTCACTCCAGATGGAAACCTCACCCAACTTTGTTTTCAATATATGCAATGTTCAAAAAAGTCGACTTCTAAATTACATTCAGGAAAATCTTCGACCATACCTTGGTTATGCATAGCTCGAAGTAATTTTTCTCCAATGTGTCTCATCCTCTGATACCATAGCATGGCTGGGTTTATTTGATGAAGACTTTTCGTGTCAGGTTGAAACGGATTAGCCTAAGTTGAGTCGAGTCAAGTTGCAATCGATTCAACTTTAGGAACAATGATTTTGTTACATCCAGTTGAGTCGACATTCCCTAATAACTTGTACAGGGTTCCAATTTGAACTCCTTTCATTAAGACCATCACACCTCTGACCATCTTGCATGTATCCTCTAAAATAGAGTGTGTGCCCCTGCATCGCTCATATTGCTGGAAAATATCAGGTTTCTTACCAAACCTAGAATATGTAGAACACCTGGGAGGGTTCTACTCCTCCCATCCCGCAGTATAAATCAAACTCTTCCTCGTCTGAAAATTTTTGTTTTTGAGTCGTCCCCCAAGAACACATATCCTCCTTCATATCATTCATATTTGCATAACCATTCTCTATGTGGTGTCATATGATAGGATTCTCTTGAGTCAATCAACCAAACATCTTGATCTGAATATGTACTGGTCGATTCCATGTATAGATCGCCTCACTTGTCTAGAGCTGTGTCTTTCTCTCAGTCGACTACTTCTCATTTGATCCTGTACTAAATTTCATCTCCTTCAACTTTTAGTCCCTTTTATAATGCCCAGATTTAACGCATTTCCAACATCTTCTCGTTGATTGAACAAGGGATTTAGATCTACCCTTTAACTTAGACATTCTACCAAAGAATTTTCTTTTATCTCTATCAATCAGTCGATCTCTCACCACTAATGCATCTTTGGTCATTCCTTCCATGTTCTTCCTTCTCATTTATTCCGACAGTAAATATATAGCCACATCTTTTAGTGTCATTCTTTACGAACAACTTTAAGAACAACTTTAATGATGTCACATTACTCGCCATTCTTTAAGCACAACTTTAAAAATCTATGACTTAGGACTCTTACTAAACCTAAGGTTTAGCTCAGGTCCATGGTTGTTAAACTGAGCTCTGATACCACATGTCAGGAAATGAGAAACACTTCCACGCTAAACCCAGTAAAAGAGAGGAAGAAAGATTTAATCAAGAAAGTAAATGACAAAGAAAACACACAATACATAAACATTTTACCTTGGAAACCCAAACGGTAAAACCAACATTCCTTGAGTGTCTTTCTCTCTTATTGTATTATTCATTCATAATAAAATGTTACATTCCTAACCTTGGTCTACACCTAAGACACAATCAACATCATACCTTGTTTCTTTACACAAGAATAAACTTGTATCCAATTCAACTTACATCTACATGACCAACAACCTCTAAAATGATTTATCTAAAGATTAGATTTTACAACATTACAACACGCCTTATTTATAGGCTTTACAAAAGGAAAAAACCTAAAGAAAGGCACCAAAAATGGATACAAATCCACGTAGATCATTGGCTAAAAATCGTGAAAATATCAGGATTTTGTTATATTCAACTATCGATTCGAATTACTAGTCAAACTTCATTCAGTCTTCAGTCGATTTCCACACATCTGGATATTGACTTCTTGTCGGTTGACCTCTTCAACTTATTTTCAATTACTTCAACTTCGACTTTTCCTGGTCGATCCACCTCGACCTTCGACTTTCACTGCAAATAATACAACAACCCACCATGCTCAAACTTCTTGGAAAACTCATCCATTTGATCCTTTACCAACACAACTACATCTGGTTGCATCTCGTTTCCACCCTTATTATTGTTTGTACATTTACGTGCATAGTGCATAAACTTGTGACTTTTGGGACAAGGATTAAAAGCAGAGCATAACAGATCCAAGAGAAGTGGTGGTGTCAAAATACACGAACTGAAGCAAGAATAACATAATGAGAACTAGAGAATATCTCTTGATATGATCCAACAATTTAATACGATGATATACCAATCACTAAGATAATCTATAAATAGGTTTGTTCATGCACCAAACTCAACA
The DNA here is from genome assembly GCA_032191745.1 of Picea mariana. NCBI lineage: Eukaryota > Viridiplantae > Streptophyta > Pinopsida > Pinales > Pinaceae > Picea > Picea mariana. The sequence goes on from JASDQU011026388.1 coordinate 15,708, forward strand.
AACTCGGGTGAAGGCAATTGCACCTGTCCATAAAACGTGGATCAATAATCCATAAGTTGTAATGGTTAACCAAGGGTTTAGTTGGTCATCGACCATCAACCCAAACAATTAAACAAGGTGAGGTTACAAAGGAACAACATGTCCCAACACCCGCCCATAACTCATCTTGGAGGAAAAAAAATTTGTAGCTCATTCCCCCCTAAATTTATTGTGACTGTAAAATATGATCACAAAGCGATACAAGAACACCACGAAGGAAGTATGATCACCATCAACATGGATCAAGGCCAAAAGAGTATTCATCCATTGCCAACTGGTTGCAAAATCTGCTGTCAAAAAATGGTCCCAGCTGGTTAGTCGACCAAACAAAAATACAACAACAATATAATTAGTCTTTGTTAATCCAACAATCTCCACAATAGGTACAATAAGTAGAAGTATAGCTCCCAACAAAACAATCAAACATGGTTCGGTCAGTCTTAGTAATCTAGGTCAAGTAAAAAAGAAGCAGTCTAGTCAACACACAACTCATCAGTTGGGTTTACACATCAATAAATTCAATTAATCCCCTCTTAGACACAACTGAGGGGTTAAATCATAAACAAAAAATCTTTGTCGAAACACACAATTCGATAGATAATATATAGTCAAAACTGAGTCAACAAATGCACAGTCGAAACACCACCAATCGACTGTTAAGTCGGTCGAATCCAAATTAAACAATATCCCAATCGAACTCTAGTCGACTGTCAAGTCGAGTCAAATATATGGTCGCCCACTGCATAGCATCAAGAATGAAGATGAGCATTGCACATCTGCATAGATGATGAAACACAATGGTAGGAAATTGTGAAACATTTGTTTAGATGCGCTCATGACCACTCATCAATTCAACCACAATCAATCTTGGTAGTCGGGAAGGGTCCATGGTTCTGTATTTCACGTCTCTTCTACAAATATATGAAAGCATGAGTGTCACTCTTTATACAACGAGGATGACGATAAGGCACAAAAGGCTGCGTTGAATGACTAAAAGATATAGGCTCAGGGTCTAGTGTATTCTCAGGAGTAGAACAACCTGGTTTATTAGCAACAACATCATCAAAAAAAATATTCTTAGTATATGGCATGTCAGGAACAACCATCTAAACAATTGGTTCAACAGTAGAGTGCTCTACTGGAAAACAAGTTTGAATTCCACCTATAACGAAAAAAAATTCCCGGTTTGCAGGAAGGGAAGGTGTAATCAAGGAGGCAACAATAACATCATATCCAAGACCTATTCTTGGTGGAAACATCTCAATAATAATAGGAGTAGCAATACCCTTCCCATTCTTTCAAAGTCCTCCTCTGGTATATCCTATCTTGCTAAGTAGTCGAGATCCTATACCTATAATGTGTTTTTCAAAGCTGGGTGAAACAACACAATTATGTGTTTTAAAACATAAATTGACAACATCTTTATTACAAATAGAAGCAGGGGGTGGAGAAGAAATGGATGAGACTGGAAAATCAACAAAAACAACATTCTTCTCACAAACAACTAGACTAACAAGAATGGTGGAAGAAGAAACAACATCAATCTTCTTCTCAATAGTTGTCTCAACATTCTATTCAAGAATATGCAAGCTCCAAGGAGTATCATCCTTCTTAGTTAGCTATAGAAATAGGGAATCATAATGTTCCTTCAATTTATGATACTCATGAAGTAGTCGATCATTATCTTCTTTAAGAGGAGCAACTTCTTCACGAAGCTCTTCAATGGAGGTTTGTAAGTGGGAAACCTCATGAGTTAGCTGGGTATTTTCTTCCATAAACTGGTTGACATTTGTGCTCACTATTTTATGAGGAAGGGATTTCACTTCTTCTTCTAATTCTTCAAGAAGGTCAGAATTCTCCTCAAATTCATCTACAAGTTTCTAAAAAAATATAGAAGCAATGTTCCACATGGAAACAATTCTTTTAGAGTTCTCAGTCACAACAGTTTCGAGAGGCAGGTCAGATCTTCTTTATCCAATCAAAATCATGGGCAGGGAGATCGTGAGTCGAGGGTAAAGATACACACTAGGTCGAACATTCCAATAGATTATTCTCCAGATAGGTAGGTTGGTCGAAACAAAAGTCGATGACAAATCTGTGTTCACTATGCATGTCAAGTTGACCAGTCATCGAGGGTTTCGAGCAGGATAATAATGAAGTCGAGTCGGAATGTGCATCGATNAGGTCGAAGGGTTTGATCAACTTTCCTTTCACTCAAGTCTAGATATGCAAAGTGAAATTTGGGTGCCAGGTCTAAGTCGAGTTGACCAATGGCTACAAGTTGAGTGTTTTGACGATCACAAAACCATCCTCCATTCATCTCCATTCATATGATAATCAAACATTACAACATTCCTCTGGAAGTTGGGTCGAGCCACATCCCACATCCAAGAGAAAGGGTAAGTATATTGTGAGCTAGGTAATCCATGTATAAGTTCGGTTGATGAAATTGACGACAACCAAGGAATTTCCACTAGGGCACAAAAATTAAAGAAACCTAGACAATCCATAATCTTAGATTCATTAAATGCTTGATAACCCATATCAATTCATAATACTCAGAATGGATTCAATATTGTCTCTTTTACATCCAAGTCTTCTTCTGTGATCCCAACATCAAGTAACCAACAAATTTGATACCATGTTGGGATAGGGATTGAATGCATAAGACAATGGATTTGAGAGAAGCGGTGTTGTCGAAAGAAACCATAGCACTAGAACATGAAACACTCAATGAGAGCAAGTAGATCTCCCAAGATGATCTGACAATATAAGATGATGATAGATCAATCATTAAAATCTTCTATAAATAGGTTTGGTCATGGACCAAACTCAACAAACTCGGGTGAGGACAGTTGCAAATGTCCATAAAATGTGGATCGAGAATCCATAAGTGGACATGGTCAACTGAGAGTTTAGTCGTTCATTGACCCAAAGACTTGGTCAACCCAAAAAATTCGACAAGGTGATGTTACAAAGGAACCACATGTTCCAACAATGAAATCCATTGCACTTGACCTTTCTCATGTACTTCTTGTTGTATCGAGAGGTAGAATCTCCACTGGAAAAATTCTTGAACTTTCCCTTCTTTACCTAGATGGAAAGAGGAAGGTTTTCATCATCGTTCTTGTGCTGACCTCCATTCACTTATTCATCTCAAATATCTTCCTAAATGAAGTCATCCCACAACCTTGACCAATCAGGGAGGGTTTCTCATGCCACGATTCCTTTGATGAAATATGTCCACTCCTTCCTGAATCATTTGACTACCATCCTCACTAACTATGAATCATCCATTGTCTCCCCAACTACAACCGATTCATATCGAACCTATCAGATTTGGGTGAGATAAGTCGTCACCATATCTAATCCTTTCATATTTGTATCCCTAAGCTTCTCTATCAATGCCATTTTTTTATTCTCATTCTTTCTCTGAAATAAACCCTTCAAAGCCTCCCACATGTCCTTGGCAGTTGTCTTTCCCAACAAATGAGGGATCAAGCGATCCTTCACTCTATTATCACTAGAAGTCACACCTAGACCGTTGTATATTTAAGCCTAATACCCATCAAAATTGTGAATAATAATGTTTTAAAAGTGTGGAAAATGGGTGTGAAAGTCATTTTATAATGTCAATCACAAAACTCTCCATGAAATACACACCAACAACCAAGACTTTGAATATCTTTAAATCAATGTTTAGAGATATAAATGGAAGATAGAAGAGTTAGCAAGACAAGTGAAATATGTGTATCAGGTCACATAAAGTACTTCTGGATTAGATATGGAAGAAATATCATTGAATAAGAACTTATTAATCAAAAAGAGAAAACACTTTGATCAACTTGCATAAATTACCAACAATAAATCATTTACTGCAATAAGAAAGCAAGCATCAAGATGAATCCTTCACCAAAAACTAACACCAAAGTGATATGGAACAAAAATGACAATAGGAAAGTAACTCATCTTTCACTATTAAATATTCTTGAGTTTGGTACACACATAAATAAACTTTATTACAACTTGAAACTAAAGATAAGACCTTCTCTTCTTAACCATTCAACCCCCTTATCAAGTTACAATGCATGTTAAATAACAAAACATCCAAAAACTTGTTTACAATTCGCCACCTAAATTTCTCATTGGATTCTATGCCTAAAAAAGGCATGGCACCAGGTGTAAGCCAAGAATGTAGGCTAATGATGTTTTCCGGGAATATGTTGGCAATGTTTAGAACAACCCTTAAAAACTTGATGATATAGATTTACCGCAGGCAACGCCTTGAGGGAGGTGGCCTTATGATGTGCAACTAATCTCCTAAAATCTTATCTGAGTTCAACCTAACACCTGGAAATCCATTTCATCTTCAAAATCTTCATTAGTCCAAGTTCGTAGCACTTGCGGACTTTCCTAAAACAACCAGTTCACAATGCTAGTGAGTCCACGTGATACAAACTTTCTTGTAGGTGCTCACTTACCTTCAAAAAGGATTCCAACCTTTAAAAATTGCACAAGAAGTGGGAAAAACCTTCCAGAAGCTGCTACAAACTCCTTCCAACACGAACTAACCTTGGAGAAATCATTTGAACATGCTAACTTCAACTCAAGACCCAAAATAATCACTTAGGTTATAATTGTATGCAAAAACGTTAACCATGACATAAATGATGATGATGTGAAGTAGTATCATGTATTCATATTTTCCTGGTACTCCTTCTAGTAGCCACTTTATCCAACATATCTAGATTCCTTTTTTCTACTTTCTGTTTGAAGGGCTGCAACTCTACTTTTAATTTCTTGATCTTGACTTGGCAAGATCTATTTTGTTTATACACATTCTTGAGTTACCTATGAAGGGGTAAATACCTCTTCTCCATGTATCTTGCTTTATCAAAAGTCTCCTCATATAGGTATAACATATCCTTCATCTTGATTCAAGCCTCCAAATCCTCCTTCTTCAATTTGTTATTTTCAATTCCTACATCCTTAAGTTACCTCCTTAGTCTTTTGAATGCATGATTAGTTTAGTGAGGAGGAGTGTTGATATAAATAATCTCTATGGGATACTTGGAAGGATGAGCTTTGTCCTTTTGATGAGATAAGGCTTCTGCTGCACCGTCTTCCATAGTAACATGTTGTTTAGCTACTGATCTAGTGAAAGGTCTTCTAAATTTGACCGTTTCTACAACAATAGGTGGGGAAAAGATAAGTTTTTTCCCCTTCAAACTCCTTTCTTTGCTTGATGATATCTCGATAGATGTAGGTTCTTCCATAGGAGAAATTTCTCTATCAGGAGGATGTGAGGGACCACCTTTAATTGTTTTATCAGTAACCTTTAAGGATTTATCACTCCTGGTCATATTCCTCTTCTTGCTTGAATTTGAATGCATAGTCTTCTCAACAGGGGTAGGTGTTTTTCTTTTGTACTGTGGTGTGTGAGAAATATATAGCTAAAAACTTGATGCAACTAGGAAAGTCTCCCAGTCATGGTAGTCTTCTTCAACTCTTCTAGTACTAGCATCTTGATTAAACCACAGTGAAAAACATTGGTATCCACTTGCTTGGACTTATCCTAAACCCTATATGACATCTTGCCAATACTCCTAAAGAGATAAAAGGTAAGGTTCATGGGATCTTTCCCAGTGAAGTGTAGTAGTAATATGATATGGTATTGATATGCCATATTAAACCTTAGTTCATAGGTGAAGTACCTTTGAATGACCTTGAGCATATTGTCAAAATACTCCAACATGTGACTTCTTGACACTCCTTTGGATAGGTTGTCTCCTTGATATTCAGGTTTTAGGAATTCCTTGGAGAAAGAAGAGTTCAAAGACACGGATTTAAACCACTTCTCCCCACAATCATGTATCTTTGTGGCTATAGAAATAGATTTCTCAGAGACTTCAAACTCCAACACCCCCACCTTAGTCTTTGTCCCACTGAAGTTGAGTGCAAACTTCTTAGCTACTCCATGATGTCCTCTTTGCATTTTCTCACAAAAAATCAGGCAACCCACCCTCTAGAAAGCTTCCTTGAAAAATGGTTTAGAATGGATGAGTTACATGTCATGTGGTTTAGCTCTCACAATCTCTCCCCCTTTGTGGATATTCTTGCCCTGCTGACTATCCATGACTCTTTTGAAAAACCTATTGTACCCTTTTTTGACTGTTTGTTATTAGATATGTAATAAAAATAAGAAATTTAGTGTTGGTTTATAGAGATGACACAACTTAGGGTTTACTTGAATGAACAATTTATGCACAACAATAGTGTGAGGATGAACATGCTACAAGTAGGAAGTGAGAAAAGAGAAACATAAATTCAACTGAATAAAACTACAGACAAGCATAAATTGAAGCAACTTTGTGTAAAATAGAGGGTTTGTAGTGCTAGTGGTTAAGTTTGCAGCATGGATTGAACTAGGTTTTTATGAAAAACTTTCAATATTTTCCACGTATGAGGAGAAAAATATGTGTTGACAGGTTAAAACCTCAGACTTAGATGAATGTCAACTGAAAAGGGTTTGATCTATCAAGAAACAGAGGGTTCAGAATGCCATTTTGTAGCATAGAGTTGTAATGGACAGTTTACAGCACAAAGTTGGAAGTGGATAATGTTGTTGTTTGCAAGAGGAAACTATAAGATGTTTCTTTGGTATGACAATATTTAAAATGTCCAGGGTTTAGGATACCAAATATGTGGGTTTTAATGGTGCATAGAATCGACAGTGCATAAAACATTTAACAGTTTGCAACACAGGAAAAATATACAACAATTTGTAGTTCATTCAACCCTCAAACAAAATGAAATCACCAAAGAAGTACCTGGTATGTCTGGAACTTGGGATGGTGTCTCATGAACTTGAACGAGACTTAGGTGAAAGCATCCAATCCTTTGCTAAAACCAGTTCGCAGCTCCAATTTCCAAACTTTGGCAATGGTCTTCATTAAAATTGTTAGACTTGTTCCTTGAAACAATCCTAAAGAACATAATGCATTGAAAGTGCTGAAAACGATGAGATATCCATTTACATGTTTTCAAATTACAATGATGAGAAATAAGTGCATAAGGTACTTCTTGATACGCTACGAACTTTCAAGTGAGTTTGCAATGAGTAGATTGGATACTTGACTTGACCCTCAAATGGTTGAGAATGATATAATGGAAACTTTTGTACATCCCTTTGAGACAATACATATAATTATGACGATTTTAAGACGAAGGGTGTGACCCATGTTGACCCTTATTTATTTCATGATGATGAACAATATCATGACACCAAGGTTCTTACAAAGGCTAGAATTAAAACTATGCTCATGAAGAATCAAACATGATTTATGACATGAGATATAGATCAAAACCTAAAAATTTAAAGATACTATGAATCAAACCTAGAAATCTAAAAATATTTTGACCCCTACACATCCTATGTGCTAACATCTAGCTCTACAGGGGATGGAGACCTCCCTATGAGGCTCCAAGAACATGTAGTTTCAGTGTCTTATCCATTGGGAAAGGAGTCACTATTAAAAGAAAACAAAACTAACTAATAGATTGGTATTTACAATGAAATGAAGCCACCCATGGCTTTTAGAAAAAATATTTATTTAAAAATTCCCATTGACCAGGCCACCAAGAATTTCAACATCTTCCAAATTCTGTAGCTTAAAACTATGATTTTGCAAAAATTCAGAAATTTCGAAAGAACCAACCCAAAGGGATTTGAATTTGCCATTTTTTCCCTTATCTTGCCTTTGAGTATCCCATTTGAGTATCAGGTCTCCAAGCTAAAAATATTCCTTCCTCACCTTTTTATCAAAAACTTCTTGTATTTTTTATTGATGACTTTGTTCTTTGTCAAAAAGTTGTTCTCTAGTTTGTTGTACTTCCACAGGTTGATGCATCCTCCCGATCATGCGATCTGGTTCCCCTTCTTGGTCTTGAAGAAAATTTTCCACAGGTAAATCTAACTGAGCAGGGAAAACAACTTCAGTTCCATAAACCAGCTGAAATGGTGTGCTACTAATTGACCTTTTGGTGGTTACTTTGTCTGCCCATAGTGAAAATTTCAAATTTGAATCCCATGACTTCTTATTATATTCAAACAATTTTCTGATAATATTCACTAAGATTTTGTTGGAGGATTCTGCTAAGACATTACCCTGAGGTTAATATGGAGTGGATTGGATAAGTTGAATGCCAATTTTTTCACAAAACTTCACCAGGGGCTCAACCTTAAAAGTTGTTTCATTATCAATGATAATTTTATTTGGGAAACCAAACCTTGATAGAATATATTCCAAGAAGCCAATAACTACTTTTTGTGTTCCATTTCTGGTGGGAATGGCTTCTATCCATTTGGTAAAGTAATCAATAGCATTTAGAATGCAATGGTGTTGGCCACTTGAGGATGGATGAATTTCTCCAATAAAGTCTACTCCCCACTACTGAAAAGGGCCAGATACCACCGTGGGTTTTATAGGAAAATATTTGAGTTGTTGTTTTCCTGAGAATGCATGAAATTTTTCACAAGACTAATCTTTTCACACACATCAATGAATAAACTAGATCAGAAATACCCAAACCTAAGTATCTTATATGCTGTAGTTCTGAAGAAGCGATGACCTCCACATAAACTTCCATGAAATTTAGTCATAGTTTGTTTTGCCTCTTCTGGATCTAAACATCTTAAGAGAACCCCTAAAGGATATTTCCAATACAGAATCTATTCAAAAATACAATACCTAACTTCTTTAAGTTTTAGATCCAATAATCTGGTCTTCTCAAGTCCAGTGGGAGGCTTCAAATTTTGCAAGAAATAGATGAGATCCTTGTACCAATTGCATTCTGCCAATTTTGAGCTGATTTGCAAGTTGCTGCTAGGAATATCAGCTAAACAATTGGATTCATCTAAAAATCTAGCTAAACCTTCACTTTTTACCAACTTGGTGGGTTTCACCTCAATATCAAACTCCAAAATCTTAGCAATCCACTTAGTTATTTTCCCATCTATATCAAGATGAATCATAATTTCTTTCACAAAGCTTGAAGGAACATAAGCAATGATTTTTGAGTGAAGAACATATACCCTGAAGACTTTTAGAGCTTTGACTAAAGAATAAGATTGTTTCTCCATGATGTCATATCTGGCTTCAACATCTCTCAAGGCCCTAATGAAAAAAGAGATAGGCTTATCCATTCCATATGAATTCTTATGAAGAAGGACATTAGCTAATGTATCATTTGAGGAAAAGGAAAAAAAACAAAAATTCCTTTGAGTAGTCAGTACTGATCAAAATATGAACATTAACCAGTGCTTGTTTTATCTGCTCAAAAGAACTCCTAGCTTCAGGTTTCCATTTTACTTCATTCCATTTTCTCAGCATCGAAGTGATGAATTTCACTAACTCAACAAAGTTAGATATAAATCTCCTCAATTTTTTTATATTACCTAAGAAGGACTGAATTTGTTTCTTGGACCTTGGGAGAGAAAGCGTTTTTATAGCCTCTACTCTATTTGGGTCAATTTTTACTCCTTCAGCTGAGAAAATATGTCCTAGAACCTTACCTTCCTTGATGGAAAAAAGAGACTTCTTGGGATTAAGGGACAACCCATAATTTCTACACTTAAAAAACACCTTCTCTAAATGTTGGTAATGCTCTTGATCATACTTGGAAAACACTGTGATATCATCCAATTAGATAACAAAAAACTTGTCTTTCTCTCCAATAAATGCAATGTCCATTGCATGTTGGAAAGTTTCCCATGCATTCATGAGACCGAATGGAATCTTGGAATACATGAATGTACCCCAAGGAGTGGTAAATATTGTCTTTTCTCTATCCTCGGTTAACACACAAATCTTATTGTAGCCCAAAAACCCATCAATCATTGAAATCTTTACTGAGCTTATCACCCTTTGCAAGATATGCTCCATTTTTGGTAAGGGGTAGTTGTCTTTTCTGGAACACCTATTTAAGTTCCTGAAGTCAACACAAATCCTGATCTCACCATTCTTCTTTCTGACATGGACCAAATTAGATATCCAATCGTAATACCTCATAGGTATAATGATCTGGGCATCAAGCAATTTTTTGACCTCTTTTCCATAATGGGCAATAACGTAGGGTTGATCTTCCTAAGTTTATGTCTGAAAGGTTTGGTGTCATATTTCAAAGGTATTATGTTCTCAATGATGCTAGTATTATAAGTTTCCAGGTGTTCATACTTCCATGCAAAACCATTAGAAAATTCTTTCAACAGTTTGATATATTCAACCCTTTGATTTTTTGACAAGCTACTAGAAAATTTAACATTTTTGCGTTCCTGTTCAGTGCCTAGATTACATTCCATCAGATCTGAATTTTCCTTAGAACCACTCACTTTCACAACAATATCATTTTTATCAAATTGTCTCTCCAATGGAACCAATCCTTTAGGAATATGAATGCTACGAAACTGAATAATTTTATGATCTACAATCTTGTTCATAAATTTATTAGCATGCATATTTTTATCATCATTTGAATCTTCAAAAACCTTCCAATGCTTGAAATTATCAAGTAAAGAAGGTCTATATTTCACCTCAACATTATACTTAGGCTTTGCAGGTAGTGGGATTTTAAAAGTACTGGCAGAAACAACTAAGGAATCATCCAGTGTATTAGCCCCTCTAGGAACAAAAAATATGTTGAGGATGAGAAGAAATTATAAATGAGGTCCCAAACCTCATTCTTATAAGATTTCAGTCTAGGATTCTTTGTTTGATATATGTTTCTAACTTGATTTACAATCAACTTTGCATCTCCAAAAACTACCAGTTCCTTAATTTTCATGTCCTTTGCAACTCTAAGCCCCAAAACTAAGGATTCATATTCTACAATGTTGTTTGTGGTTTCAAATTCAAGTTAGAAGGACAATATTGTGACATCCTAAAAAGGAGAAATGAAAATTACTCCAACACCAACACTATCCTTGGAAGATGCACCATCAAAATACATTTTCCATGTTTGAGCACATTGTCTAGTTGTTTCACATGTTTTTGGTGACTGATTTTTTTATTTCTAATGGTGACTGAGGAAAATAAGTAAGATGAAGAATACTAGATCCTAAATAAATATCAACAACATAGATGGGATGGTTTGTTGGGTTTCTCTCATCACTTATGATATATGCTAATTGTGCTTCTCTATACAACCTTCTATGCTCACCCCCAAAGACTGGTATGGTAGCATAAGAATGATCCATTTGAAAAGTCCCTCCTAACCTCTTGATCTATGATCTAGACATCAACATTCCAAATTTGGGAGGAACATTTGCAACTACAATATCCCTGACTATTCTTTTCATAGGTAATTGAAAAAGAGTGACAACTAGATCTTTAACAAATCCAAGGCATTTTACTTTTCTTGATTCAACATAATACAAATCATGATAAGATTTAGTAATTTCCAAAAACAATTCATCCATGACAACCTTAGGCATCAATTTGTGGGATGCACCTAAGTCCATAAGACAATTGTTTAATATTTTGTCATGGACATTCAAAGAAGTGTAAAAGGAGGGAGAGGAGTCATCTTTGTCTTCTAACAGTGGTCCCAATATAACTGCAGGTTTCTCATCCTGCGAGTTAACCGAGTCTGTTGAAGGGTAATAAGATTCAAGTTGCAACTTTTTTGAGATATATTTATTAAAATCTTCATTTTTCATCAATTCTAGGAGTGGGACAGGAATCTTGATTTTCTGGATTTCATTCTCAAAATTAAAATAGTATTGGGATTTTTTAATTTCCTTTGCCACTTGAACAAGAGCCTTGATAATGGGTTGATTGTTTTGTTCTCCTATTTCTTTATTTGGTTCAGTCATTGCCTTGGGAGGGGTATTTTATTTTTTAGGATGAGTAGATGTATTTGGTTTTCCCTCCTTTTGTTTTGACCTCAAATTATACTTGTTTTGAGCTTCATTGGATTTTTCTCCTTTACTTAACTCATTCAACTAATTTCACATTAAAGACTCTTCATAAGAATTCTAGGTTAAATGAGGGGAAGTAGTTGTATCCCCTAAACAATGAATTTATTGGTCTGCTTCCTCATTATTTCCTTCTTCATCATCAACCAAATTGTTTTGTAGATGAGATTGAACCTTTTGATCCTCTTTATTTCTATGATCTCTCTGCAGAATTTGAGGTGTATTATTTGACCTTCTGAAATTATTTATGTTTCCAAAATCTTGAGGATTTATATTTGTTTGTCTCCCTTCAAGTTTTAATCTTTCCATCTCCATAGATAATCACTTAACCAACTTATTCAATTCATCAACTTGGGGATTAATTCTTTAAGCATCTGAAGATGAGGCTTCTTTTTGTTTTCTTCTATATCCATCATATTTTCCCCTCAACTTATCCATTGGCAATATATTTGATTCAACCTCTAGTGAAACATCTTGCATATGGGGCAATGTTTTAGACTTTATTTCTCTCAGCAAAAGACATAATTCTGGGTCAAAATCACTTGCATAGGTTATTTTAGCATAAGTTTCAATGGGTTTTCAGTAGGAATTTTTTGTACATCATGTTAAATATTTTTGAAAAATATGACACTAATTCACCCTCTTTCCTTTTAAGAGCCCCAAATTCTGTAATGTAATACAAAAAGTATTTTTTTTCACCCCAATGTCTTAAAAAGGCATCATCGAGGGCTTCAATTCCATCTATTGATCCATGAGCTAAAATTCTAAACCACTTCCTAGGTTCTCCATTTAGACTTTGCACAAATACTCTCATCCATACATCTTCATTTTCAATATTCAAATTATCTGCATAACTGTAAAATGCAACAAAATGTTCTTTTGCAGTGATATCTTCCTCTCCAGTGAATTTAGGCATGTACTTAAGGTAATCTGATATTGGAAGAGAATTCATGGGCTGAGGAAGCACTAGTGGTGCATACCTAGTAGCCACAATGGCATCCATTCATGTTATGAGGAGGATTAATTCCTACCATTTGATTTGGAAAAGGAGGATTCTAACTTTAAGGAGAAGTAGAAGGTGAATTAATAGGTGAAAATGTAATCTGAATAATAGGAGGTTTTGAAAAAGGAGGAGTATAAGGCGGAGAAGATTCATATTTAACAAAAGGTGGTTGGGACTTGGATAGAGCTGGGGGGATTTCACCAGAAAATGAGGTTCCTTCTTCTTTAGTTACTGGAAACTTAAAAGAATGGGGAGTAGGAGAACTTAAGAAAGGGAAATTTTCCAAAATTTCAAGTATGAACCACTTTACAATTTTAGGAGATGCAAGAAAATCAAAACTTTCCAAGTTTTCTTCTTTCAAGTCCAGGGAAAAAATTGTGTATTCTATAGAAAAATCTTCTAGTTTTTACTTTACAGGAGTTTCAGTAATAGGTAAATGAGAAACATGAGAAAAAAGAACTAATGTATGGAAAACATAGTCAGGTAGGTCTCTAGAAATACCTAATAATTTAGAAGAGGAGGATCCTTGCAAATATTTTCCCTCCCTTATGATTTTTTCTAGATCAGGTTCAGGTGTAGCCAGAGGTGACTATGGGTTAGCCCTTGTGTGCCTACTCTTGGGAGCCACAACTCAAATTTGGAGTCTCCAGGTGCACTATGCAGTCATTCTGTTTAATAATTTATGTACACCAACAAAATCAGTAGTGTCCTTGTCATACAACCGATGGAAAGATCTTCAATTCATTCCCCGACAACAGTGCCAAAAATGTTAGCACTAGAAGTCACACCTAGACTGTTGTAGATGTAAGAATAATACCCATAATAATTGTGAATAATAATGTTTTAAAAGTGTGGCAAATGGGTGTGAAACTCATTTTATGATGTCAATCACAAAACTCTCCATGAAATGCACACTAGCAAGCAAGGCTTTGAATAGATTCAAATAAGTGTTTGGAGATATAAATGGTAAAATAGAAGACTTAGCAAGAAAGGTGAAATATGTGTATCAGGTCACATCAAGTACTTATGGAACACATATGGAAGAAAAAACATTAAATAAGAACTTCTTAGTCAAAAAGAGAAAACACTTTGATCAACTTGCATAAATTACCTGCAATAAATCATAAGAAAGCAAGCATCATGATGAATCCTTCACCTGAAACTAACACCAAAGTGAGATAGAATAGAAATGACAATAGGAAAGTAACTGATCTTTCACTATTAAAGATTCTTGAGTCTGGTACATACATCAGGAAACTCTGTTACAACTTGAAACTAAAGATAAGAGCTTATCTACTTAACCATTCGAACCCCCTATCAAGTTAAATGCATGTTAAATAACAAAACATCTAAAAACCTGTTTACAATTTTCCACCTAAATTCCTCATAGGATCCTATGCCTAACAAAGGCATGGCACTAGGTGTACAACAAGAATGTAAATATAATGTTATTTTCCAGGAAGATGTTGGCAATGTTTAGAACAACCCTTAACAACTTAATGATGTGGCTTTACTACAGGAAGATCCTTGATGCAGGAGGCCTTTTGATGTGAAACTAATATCCTAAATGCTTATCCGAGTTCAACTTGACACTTGGAAATCCATTTCATCTTCAAAATATTCATTACTCCAAGTTCGCAACACTTGCGTTGCAGACTGTGCTAAAACACCTAGTTCGTTGCGCTAGTGAGTGCACACCCTACAAACTTTCCTGTAGGTTCCTTTTTACCTCCAAAAAGGATTCCAACCTTTAATAATTGCACATGAAGTGGGAAAAAACTTCTAGAATCTCCTACAAACTCCTTGCAACATGAAGTAACCTTGGAAAAATCATACGGACATGATAACTTCAGCTCAAGACCCAAAATCATTACTTAGGTTATAATTGTATGCAAAAACGTTAACCATGACAAAAATGATGCTGATGCGAAGTAGTATCAAGTATTCATCATTTACTGGTACTTCTTCTAGTATCCACCTGTTGGTAGCCATATTAATCTCTATTTTTACAAGCTGCCTACACAGGGTTTTTAAATTCTCATTACTGGTCACAACCTTTCTCATTAAATGACACTATTATCTGTCGCTTTCTGCGTACCTTCTTTTCGATTTCGTTTTCACGATTGCAAGCGTGAAAACTCATAGCTAGAATTCATGATTGATTTCATCTAAGGATTAATGTTCATATGGTTTATCGTCTGTTTGTCTTATTTTATCATGAACATGGTTGTCTACATGGTTATCACCCCTTGGTCTCGAACACACCTTGGTTACATATGTATCAAACCCCCACCCATTTAGCATTTGACTATTGTTAATATGGTTTTGATTTATAAAATCTTTGATGCAATGGTTTATTTGACATATTGATTTTTTGATCAAATCGTGATATGCAATTGTTTATTTGACATTTTGATCAAATTTTTGGATATGCATATGATGGTTTTTAACTGTTATGATTTTTTATGTACCATTACACCGAGGTGTCTTTCCAAGTATAGCCTGATATGATGTTTTTGCATGGCCTCGATCTACACCACTGTCCTCACATGCATAGCATTAACGCTCCTTCCTAGCATTTCGAGCTGCCTTTGCATTTTTTTGGGGAAGCTCAGGGCAATGGCTCTATGCCTGTTCTATCGAACCCTATCGCCGAATACCCTGTCAATTTTGTGCTATTATCCATGGCCCCTGTAGTGAGAATTGAACCCAATGGTGTCCAGACTTTGTTATTGTTTGATAATGCCCAAGAAGACTTAGAGAGGAATGGTTGGTGGGTCTTTGTTGAGAAGTTTGAGGGTTTTAATTTAGCAGTTTCTCAACAATTCGTGCTAACGTTCGATGGTTGCAGAGATAAAATTGGAGATGTCCAGCTTGAGTTAAACGAATATTTCATTAGCTCAGCCACTGGTCTTCCAACCGTGGGACAAAAGTGGTTCAAAAACTCAAAGGCTGATGAGGTTCCCTGGTCATTGTTGTTTACCTCAAGGAAGATTACCAACTGTGAAAAGGGTATGCCCGTTACAGCTCTAAAACCTAGATGGCATGATCTGTTAGCTATTGTCAAGCAGTTCGTTACCTGTGAGGGTAGATATGGTTTAGTTTTCTTATATCACTTGCAGTTTCTCATCCCCTAAACATGCCCTATTTTCTTCTTCGAAGTTTATACAAAATGGCAAAGCGTTTTAAAAGGTAGAAATCCGATTCTAGCCTGTTCCACCACTGTTTGATTAAAATTATTATGGTTCATCAGTTGAAGTTAAACAGTGATTGTTGGGACGCCTTCCTATTAAGGAATGGTTTTGCTAGCACTGAAATAGGACAGGTTGAAAAGTCTGTCGTTATAGAAACCCTCGTCGAGCCTGCCAACCCTCCTCCTTCTCTCTTTCCCTCTGTGGAACCCTCAACCTATCCGGACACTACCCAACCCCACACTCTACCTGATTCGTATCGCAAAGGTGGTGGTAAGTCTATTAAAAATCTACAAATAAAAAGTGTAAAGGTAATAGTGATATCAATTACAAGGGTAAAAGGGCCGCATGTTGGGTTTCATGATGTGCCCAAAATAAACCTAAGCCCTATGTAGACCAAACAACAATTGTGTTGAGGGAGGATTCTGTTTCGGAAATTGAACGGTTTCTAACTGAAGAATATCCATATTCGTATGGATTTTTCTCTGGTAAACCCTATGATTATGTGAAAAACCTTCCCCCGTGTCTTAAAGACAACCCCAAATTCCCTGGAATCAAACTCAATAGTGAACCTACAGGCTGAATAGAAAATTCCCCACCTGTTAATACAGTCACTGCTAATACACAGTCTATTCAGACGCAATGCAATGAATGTCAGTCATGGCTCGATAGGTATTATAGAGATGTGCCTTTACTTCAGTCTCGGATCAAATCCTTGGAAGACCAGGTGAATTTTCTAATGAAGGAGAATGACAGACTGCAAAACGTATCTCAAACCAATGATAAAAGATAAAAAACCACAGGGTCTGTTGTTTTTAAGAACGTGGAAGCAACGACTGCCATTGTGAATTTGAAAATTTCTTGATTAAGATGAATCCCTTAGTCTGAGGTATGGTGTTTGAAAATAAATTTAGGATGATTTGGTCTTTGTTTTTAATTAGAATACATGATTTGTTTGCACAGATTATATCTCGTCTGTTTGGATTGACTCAATAAAACAAGATTCTAGTTATAATTATAACTAGCTACAAAATCGTGAGATTTTGTAGCTAGTTACTAAAATTTGAATTCTTTGTTTTTACAACTAAAATACAATCTGAAATCATTTAGTCTTGTGGGTTTACAGGTACATATGATTTCTAAAAGAAGATTTGAATCGCTGGTGGCATCTCTCAGCATGCTATTTCTTTATGTGTTTTTAGAATAGGCTGTTAGTTTTGATAACAATGAGAATCTGGGAGGTTGCATCCCCCACAATTTTTGGAACAAATTTGATGATATCCACAGTAAACGTTTTGATCATGTAGCCTATAAAAATGTATTGTTTTGTAAACTAAGAACCATCGCTGTCTGGGAGCAGAAACTATGGATTTATGATTGACAAACTTGAATGGAAGTTGATGTTGGTACAACTTTAGCTTCGATATATCATCTTTTTGTTCAAGTTTTGCTCATTTTGATTTGTAATCAAATTGTGACTACTTTAGATATCATGGTTTATTACAAGTTGATGTGATGGGATTTATATGATGTCCATGTTTTATGTCTCTCATTTTATATGCAACAATTAATTTGTTCAAATTTGATGATTAGAAGGTTAATCTTCTTTATTCAATGAGCAGTTATATGCAAAGTTTTACAACCAGATTTATCTTAATGTGATCATTTGTCAAATTATAAAATTGTTGTTGCTACATCTCTTACATGTTCTATCATTAGCATTCAATCATTACTGCTTTGCGTTTATGAGAAGCATTGGTAAGATCTGGTGCGGGTTGGCCTCATCAAACAACAAAATTAGATGCTATGCACAGGACGAATAGGAGATGCGATTACAGGTTAGTTTGCTAGTTTCATTTTATTAGTTTAATTAATATACGAATTTTCTGTAGTCTAAATACATTGTATTGTTTGTTATTTTTGTTTCTTGATTAGACAACTGCCATTTCATTTCTTGTTTATAAAAGTTATAAAAAATAAAAAACACTGAATGATAGCTTCATTGTCATAAATCAATCTATATTTGATTTTCGCAGGTTTAGATCAAAATTTTCATTTTGTGAATATTATACATATATTAGAAATATAATCATATCGATACACTGTACATATAATAAGTAGAACTACTATTTTATAAATATTAGTTAGTAAACTGTGAATATATTTTAGATTTGGATATAGTTTTCAGCAGTTGTTTTTCATTAAGTTAGTTTCTTTAGTTTTGTTTTTTCACTTTCATAGGACTTAGATCGGCCAACGGAGCCGCTAAACCCGTCGGAGTGGATTAATCCAAATGGCTTGGGTTAAGTAGACAACCCTGGACCGGATTCACTCCTCCAGTTGATGAGCAGTCAATTTCGCCTGTCAACAAATGGCGCTAGAAGGAGGGCTTGTAAATTATTAATGGCACGAGGTGGTCGTAAGACTCCTCCACCACCTACCCGCTCACCTATAATGACTAGAAGTCATTCAAACGAAAACATTGTCCCTCAAATAAAAACCACATCAAATGACGATCTACGAATCACAGTTGAACTAGTAACTCCAAATCCTATAGGTGGTGACGTACAAGAGATTGTCCACCAATCTCTCATAAGAACACATAGTGCCTTTGTCCGTTTAAGACAACCAAACTAACCTTTGGACCAACCATTAGAATTCTCTAATATCAGAGAGCAACTTGGAGGCACTAACCTCACTTTAAACCCTACAGATCCAATCCTCACTCCTGCAGCAGGAGGATCTGGTATACCACCATCACCACCTCCTTAATCTCCTTCTTCTTCTGGAGAAGAGTCATCTGACGAAGGTAGTTCCTCATCCCATTGTTCGACACCACCCACACCTATGGCCAACCAGAACAATCCCGCCAGACCTTGGCTCGACCAAGATGCAGTGGCCATACCTGGGCCTCAACATCCCTTACCCAAACACCCAGAGAAGTGGCTCCCTAAATTTGACCCAGACTCAAAACAGATCGCTGAAGATCACATCAAAAAGTTTATGTTAGCCATTAGACTCCGTATTGTCGAGCACAAAGACATTGTCTGTAGATTGTTTCCCTACACCTTTGAGGGAAATGCCTCTACCTGGTACTTTGCCCAACAACCCCATACCATCGTGTCATGGGAGAAGTTTGAATCCTGCTTTCTTGAGAAGTTTGGAGATGACAAGTCTCCAGAAGTTCTAGTCATGGAACTTTCTAGTTTAAGAATGAACCCCAAAGAGATCAAAGAATTTAATCAAAGATTCTAGGAATATTGATTTCCTAAATCTTCAAGCCATCGGGGAAGCTACGTAAGGGCTATCTGAGAGCCGCACCCCTGAATAAATAGGAAGGTTCAAAACTTTGTTGGTCAACTCCCTACGGATTCGATGCCTGTCGAGAATCTTATCATAGCATATTATACGAAAGCCTTGCATCAAAGCATAACCATTTTGGGTAAAGAGATCTAAGAAAGACACATTGTTAGAAGCCTTCGAAGAGGATAGTCAGATCAAGAAAGACATCCTCAGCTTAAAAGAAAATACTAGCAACGAAATAGAGAATAGTTCATCTTCCAAAATGAAAATCGAAATCCTCCCTAGACCTTCCCAAAACAAAACACAACCTGAAATCTCAGATCTAGAAAACTTACAGAAAGTCGTTCAAAAACTGTCTAATCAAGTTATAGATTTGAAAAGGATGACTGAAGAAGCTTCTTCGAGGAAAGGGCCTTACAAACCCCCGTTTAGAAATCCTTTTCCCACCAACCGACCTAATTCAAATACTGAAGGCCTAAATCTAGAAAGCCTGCAATTCACTATTCAAACGATTCTAAAAGCACAAGATAACTTGATGCCTCTTGAGATCCCTGAGGAAGTAGTTGAACAAGAGACAGTAGAAGAAGATGAATCCTCTCCGAACATTTTTGGACATTTCTCGGATAGTATTTTTCAAGCTAATTT
>JASDQU011026389.1:7083-31984 GCA_032191745.1 Picea mariana
ATTTTGAGGGAAAAATCATGGCTAGAAAATCCATAATAGATGAAGCAAACACCATTAAACTTACATCTTGTTTATTATTATGCAGTGACTATTAGAGCTAAGTGTTTCTCTTCTAGGTTATTCCCATAAGGTAATTAGTAGTTTGAACTCTTTCTACTTGCATAGAAGAGAACTTGGAGGGAAGAAGATCCTTGAGGCACCATTTAACAAACAAAGGGAGGATCTTCCTTGTGTTGTATATGGTAGTGGAAGAGAGTGCCATCACTTATTGATGGCTAGATGATGGCATGGGGTTCTCTATAGTGAGCATATTGGTTGTGTCATCAAAGAAATGGATTGAGTTGAGTGAGAATATAGCTCTATAGGATCTTCTCTTTCCCTAGTGGTGTCATGGTATGGCTTGGGGTGGAGTCCCTACTAGAAATTTTTAAGGATCCATACCTATTTTAGAGTGTAGAAACCTTGGCTAATGTTATTGATTCTTATAGTGCCAACCATAAAATGTTTGACATAATATTTTTGTAAAAATATAAAAGAGGACTTTATATGGTTTCTAGAAAATTTTGGCAATTTTTAGAATAAAATAATTGTATTCTATAGAATTTTGGCGAATCATTTTAGAAGAAAATGGAAATTGATTAATCACTTTTTGGGAAAAAGATGGAAAATTATCCCATGGGAGAAATTTAGCCCCTAAAATTTTCCCTTAGTTGATTCCTATGATGGGGTGGTGAATCACTCCTTAGCAACTAATCTAGTGGACTTCACTTGATCATAGATAAGTGCTTAAATTTGTTTATTTGTGGAAGGCTAGTATTTGTATTACATTGCTTGAACTCCATGAGTTAAATTGGGATTGCATTCAAACTTTGGTTGTGAAATGGTTAATTAGTTGACATGGGTGAATTAAATCTCAGATGAATCATGCATGTGGGTACATCATATAGAAATTACTAGACAATCACTTAGTCATTAACAAGATCTCAACCTCCAATAGTCATACACCAATAATGCATGTTAACACAAGCATTCAACTAGAACTATGAGCATAAATACAAAATGACTAAGATCTGAAAAACATAGCAGCAAAAATAACAATGAACAATAGACAAAATATCACCACATTTGACTCTAGATATCTGGGAAATTCCCCGAACGGAAAACCAACCAAGGAGAGATTCTTCTTACTGAGCTTGCAAGAAAATTTTTGAGTTTACAACAACAACATTTTGAACATTAAATACACACCAGTTATCTCATAAATTGTGCTAATAATCCACCTCGAAAACTGTGTCAAAGACCTTCAGAAACTGAACCTAATTTATACCTCGAAATCTTTGCCCAGATTTATGTTGGATGATTGTACTATAGAATACTTTTTGGCAGTAGTAAAACCTCGATTTCCATGCACAACAAATGTACTTTTCTGTACGGATTTTTGTCTGCTAGAATCCTTGAAAATCGTGCCAAAATTTTGTTGTATGGATGCCTCGATTTCATTTCCTAAAACCAATTGTACGACCCAATAGATCCATATTGTACAACCCTCCTTTAATTTTTTAAGGACTTGTATTAAATTTGAGCATTCTCTTTGGGATGTGTGCCAATCCTCTCCTTGGGATGTGTGTTAATCCTCCTTGTTGCTCCTCTCTTCCTTTCAGCTCAAACTCTCTTGCAAAATGTGTCTCTTCACATTCCCTCTAACCTCTCCTTGAAAAATATGCCCCATCTCCCTCAAATGTTGCCTTTATTCACTCATTAATGAGTAACTTCCCTAACCCTAGATCTCCAAAGAAATGGATGATCAAGATTAGATCTTGCCCTCTTGAGATCAATGGTTGTGACTTAATCTTCCATTGAGTTCACTTAAATCATTTAAGTGACCCAAACTTCATAAAGTCACTTTTACCCATTAAATGTTAAATGACCCTATCTACACTTTATAAACTCACTTTATGAAGTCACTTAAGAGAGACATTTGCTCGTCACTTTTGCATGCTAGGCACTGTCAATGCAGAAGCACCTCCGAGCTACAAAAACTAACACATCATTGTTGAGTACTCATTGATCATTATTATACATGCATGTTTATTTCCACTGTGTTTTCTTATAATTTGAATGATGCAAGTTCTATTGTATGTTAATATCTCTCATGCATGTAAGAACTGTTTATGGGATTATGTGAAGCCACAATTAGATAGATATGAATTGTAAAGAAAATAAAGTGTAATGGAGTACCCCAATGGCCAAGGGAGGATCTAGGTTCATTACACCATAAAGCTAACATAAACCACCCAACATGGTCATTTAAAATTCATAAATTTATCCTCACTACCTCGCCTCTATTGATCATCTCAAGCCAAAATAAGTGTATTTTTAACATGAACACCCAACACCCCTAAGTTTGGAGGGTAGCCACTACATAGGGGGTCAAATTTTGGCCCTTAGAAGACTATTTCACTATAATCCCCACATGAAAGGTTTCCCATGGAGATCCAAAATTATATAAATGCATCAAGGTGTATGTTTTAAACCTTTACGGTATAGCAATGCACACACAGAGTCTTCATAAAAAAGAAAGGAAAACAATAACATTCACACACAATGCTAAAAAATTTAGCTTAGAAACCCTTAATCTGGAAAACCAACAAATGTTTAGGGCCACACCTCTAATTCTCATTGTATTAAATTTATCATTTACAATACAATATATATGATTATGTGTTAGTCAAAAAACAATTGGCCAAAACATGCCCAAAAACAACCCAATTCTTTTTTTTCTGGGGGTGGAGCCCCCAAACCCCCAGATGGGAGGGGGATGCTATCATCCCCCTCGTGAGCCCCCAACACACCCAACATAATACACGATGCATGGGGATAACCATGTAAAGAATATAACACATACTCAACATTCTCCCACTTCTTGTTTTGTTTGCATACAAGAGCTCCAAGGATTACATGACCAACATTTTAAGGTAGAAATGCCCATTTCTCCTCAACACCAAGAGAACTTATCAGTACTTATAGAGTTTGTCAATGGATCTACAACATTCTTCAAAGTGTCCATCTTCACTAGCAACACCTTCTTGTCTTCAACCATGTCTCTCACAAAGTGATACTGACCATCAATGTGCTTTGTCTTAGAATGATAAGCAAGTTTTTTTTCCAGAAAGATTGCACTCTGACTATCAAAATATAACCTTACAACTTGTTATACAAACCCAATACTTGAACACAATCTTTGTGACCATATAGATTCCTTACTCGCATGAATGGTTTCCATGTATTCATCTTCTATAGTTGAGAGTGCAACTACATATTGTCTCTTGCACATCCAATCAATTGCTCCTCCAAATAGGTTAAAAACATAACCACTTGTGGATATTCTTTGATCCAAATATCCAACCCAGTCCATGTCAACAAATCCATGTATGTCCAACACTTTTTCTGCATCAAGTCTTCCTTGGTATTAAATTCTATAATATGTAGTACAACACAAATACCTAAAAACCTTGTTTACAGTTGTCCAATGCTCCTTCCTTGGTTTTGACATATACCTTCTCAAAACTCCCACTAAATGTGCAATGTCCGGTGTAGTGTCCCCCACTACTAACCCATAAATTTTTTTATGATACCATTAACTAAATGCAATGCATAAATGATTAAACATGCATCTAGCATCATTTTTAAAATATGAATACAACCCATGAAAAATCATATAATTTCTCAAACTCAAAGTAAACACACAACAATAAAACTCATGATTAAAACAATGAAATAAAGATGAAAAACACTTATCTTTTAAAAAAAAATGAGTAACTGAATTTATGGGAAGGACATTCCTTTCGACTGTAGATTTTTTGCTTCAAATCTCAGTAGAAAATCACCCTCGAGTTGGTGCTACGAATCCACAAAAGAGGGTGCCTCTCATAGCCCAACACACTCCCACAACAAGTTGGTTTTCCTACAACTATCACAATCCTCTAGCTGTCTTCCCCTCAACCTGCACAACCCAAGGAATGTGATCCCCCTTCATTGCACACAGTGCCTCATGCCTTCCCACTTCCCTACAGGGATCCAACACAATTTGGATAGGAATCTCTATTTCCGGGGACTCTAGGGATACTAGTTGCCATATGAAAACTCATAGAAATAGCTCACTATTCTAGAGGAAACTCTCAAACAAAAATTGTCTCTCTAAAGGCCTAAAAACCTATTTCTTCATGCAACAAGAGCTCCAATAAGCTGCCTATGACAAATACTATGGCTGGCTTCAAGCTCCAAATCTCTCCACCTCCTTGCTACTCCAAAAACTGCATGTAAACATTGCCCATACTACCCATTCAAATTTCCCTTTTACCCATGAAAGTTGACTCTCAGACTCCCCAATGTTGATTGTACTCATCCCCCATGCTCTCATAACTATGCGATGTGACTTTTCACACCAACCCTCTTACATGTGTTTAATGATTGGGCTCTCACACACTCAAAAAGGAAAATTATATACAATGATATTCTTAGAAAGTGGATTTGAATTAATACCCATGAATATTTCCCCCTTTGGACCCTTATCTTAGACCTTTCCTTAGACATTCCCCTCTCTTGTGGAAACTTAGCCCCCAACTACTCTGTTTGTTTCTGTCTACACTCTGCGTCACATTTGTTTTATTATTATGATATACAATGTTTACAAATTACATATTCAAGCTCGCGGTCATACATCGTATTTAATTACACATCGCTAAAATGGGGATTATAAACAGGGATGATTTTAAGGATGGAAATTTATTTTAAAATGTATAAACCTTGGCGAATATTACTAATCCTTCGTATGCCAACTATAAATCATTGGCGATACTTTTGTAAAAATATTCAAATTTCTAAGGATTTTATATAGTTTTTATAAAACTTTGGCAATTTTTAAGGTAAAATAATTTTATTCTATAGAATTTGGGTGAATCATTTTTAAAATAGTGAATCTCGTTTTTGGAAAAAACATGGAAAATTAGCCCATGAGCGAAATTTAGCCCCTAAAATCATCCCTGTTTATAAACAAGGATGTTACATCCGGTATAGTATAGAACAATACATACATCAAACTAGCAACAACAATAATATAGAGAATACATGACATGTCATCTTTCTCTTCCTATTTCTTCTGACATTGATCTATAGTTACCTTAACACCTACACAAATAGGGACCTTTGCTCGTTTATATTCTTGCATATTAAACCTCTGCAATATTGTTTCAATATATGTCCTATGATTCAATCATAGTTTTCGTGTTTGTCCAATCTATTTTAATTTCCATGTCCAAAATAAAATTTGCAGCACCAAGATATTTCATATCAAATTTAGAGGAAAACTAAGTTTTGATGTCCTTGATGATTTCCTTGTTGTTTCCAATCAACAAGATATCTTCAACATACAAGACTACATAAATAAAATGATCACCAACTAATTTTAGATACACGTAGTGATCAACTTTTCTCCTTGTGAAATAAGTCCCAAAATATAAGTATCTAACTTTTAATACCACATCCTTGGAGTTTCTTTTAACCCATACAAGGAATTTTTCAGCTTGCAAACCAATTCTTTATTTCCCTTCACTGCAAAAATTTCTGGTTGTTTCATGAAGATTTGTTCTTCAAGATCCTCATGTAGGAATGTTGTCTTTACGCCCATTTGTTCTAATTCAAGATCAAAATAAACTGCAATAGATAAAATAAATCTAATAGAATTCAATTTAGCAACATGAGAAAAAATTTCACCAAAATCAATTCCCTCTACCTAAGAATATCCCTTTTCTACTTGACGAGATTTATACTTCTCCACTTTACCTTCTACATTTAACTTCTTCTTAAACGCCCATTTTCTACCAATGGGATTTCTTATATACGACAACTCAACTAGATCCCAAGCCTTACTCTTATTCAAGACTACCATTTCTTCAACCATGGCCTTCTTCTCAAGTTTACCATCCTAAGAATCCATTTCCTCCCTAGTAGTTATAAGATCATCATGAGTAATAGATAAAGCAAAATTAGAATGAAAATTAGGTGGAGTATACCTTTATGATTGCCTTCTTTCCTAAACTGATCTCCTCAATACTGAAGTATGAGGTTATTCTTCTTCTTCTGATTCATGTTATTCTATTCAATCAGGTTCTTCACCCTCCAACTCAAACTCTATTATCTCTGGTTCTTTTTCATTTGGTAGCAATTCCTATTTGGGATCATCTTTAACTTCTCTAAAGACAACATCCTGACTGTAAATAGTCTTATTAGTTACTGGGTTCAAAGATTATATCCTTTTATACCATCTTTATAACCAATAAAGATACACTTTTCAACTTTATTATCTAGCTTACTCCTATTTTCCTTTGGAACATGTACATAGGCATAAAAAAAAAACTTTGAGATGTTCCAGAGAGGTTTTTTACAATTCCATGCCTCATGTGGAGTTTTTTCCACCAACGTTGATGAGGGTGATCTATTTACCAGGTAACATGTAGTACCCACTACCTCTACCCAGAATTCTTGTCCTCACCTGGCACCACTAAGCATGCTCCTTTCTTTCTCCATCAGTGTCATATTCATCCTTTCTACAACCCCATTCTATTGAGGTGTGTATGGAGTAGTCTTTTTCCTTGATATACGACACTTCTTATAAAATTCCTCAAATTCATTCCTGCAGAACTCTCCACCACTATCTATCCCAAACACCTTTATTTTCTTCTCTATCCGATTCTCCACAAGAGCCTTAAACTCTTTAAATTTACCATAGGCATAAGATTTCTTTCAGAGTAAATAAATCCATGTGTTANTTCCTTGATATACCGCACTTCTTATAAAATTCCTCAAATTCATTCCTGCAAAACTCTCCACCATTATCTATCCCAAACACCTTTATTTTCTTCTCTATCCGATTCTCCACAAGAGCCTTAAACTCTTTAAATTTACCATAGGCATAAGATTTCTTTCAGAGTAAATAAATCCATGTGTTACTCGAGAAATAATTAATGAATGAAGCATGGTAGACAAATTTACCTAATGATGGAATGAGAATAGGTCCAAACACATCAATAGGCACTAACTCTAAAATTACATTTGCTCTTGTAGCCTCAAATGAGAATCTTACCTGATTTTGTTTACCATATATGCAATGTTCATAGAAATCAAAATCTATTGTGCAACCGACATACCTTCAACCATACCTTTATTGCATAGTGCTTGAAGGCCCTTCTATTCAATATGTCCCAATCTTTGATTCCATAACATTGTCTTTTCTCCATGGAAAGTAGGGGTTTTGTCTTCTTCATTTCCACTCTTAAGAACAATAAAAATATTACACCCATTATTGATAGTTCTTCCAAACAACTTGTATAGAGTTCCATTCCAAACTCCCTTCATCAACACCATTTCTCCTCAAATCATTTTACAGGTTTATTTTTCAAATATTGTATGTACACCTACATCACTCATGTTACTTACATATATCAAGTTTCTAGCTAGCCAGGGAATGTGAAAGACCCTAGGGAGTGTTATAATCCTTCCATCCTTGAGCAACAACTTGAATTTTCCTTATCCTATGATTCTGGCTATCAAGTCACCCCTTAGGAAAATGTCATCTCCATTATACTTTTTATATTCATAAAACCACTCCCCATGGGAAGTCATATGAAAAGAAGCACCCGAATCAATTATCCATACATCATGATTTGCATGTGTCCTTGAAGAATACAAGTATGCTCCCCCTCCTTCCTTTGAGGAGGTCTTCCCTTCTGTGGAAGGGGAATCATCAAATCCCTTCCCTCTCTCAACACTTTTAGATCTACAATTCTTCTTGTAATGCTCAGTTTTACGAAATTTTCAACATTTCCTTAATGATTTTCCCAGAGATTTAGATATACCTCTAAATTTAGATCCAAGAAAAATGTTAAGGATCCATACTTATCTTAAAGTGTAGAAACCTTGGTGAATGTTACTAATTTTTAAATGCCAACCATAACATGTTTGGTGATATTTTTGTAAAAATATTCATATTTATAAGGATTTTATATAGTTTCTAAAAACTTTTGGCGAATTTTAGAGTAAAATACTTTTATCCTATAAAATTTTGGCGAATCGCTTTAATAAAAATGGAAATTGTTGAATCTTTTTGTGGGAAAAAACATTGAAAATTATCCCATGGGTGAAATTTAGCCCCTAAAATTTTCCCTGTTTAGATCTCCCACTTGAGGACTTATTTTTATTTCTATCCAAGGAATGACATCTTATAGATAAGGCATTTGTGATCTAACCATCCATGGTTTTCCTCATCATTTCATTTGATTACAACGATGAAACCACATAATCAAACTTTATTGTGGTTGCATTACTCCCAATAGCTACAACCAAACTATCTTGTGAATTTAGCAAAGAACACAGTAAACTAATGCACTTATCTTCGTCATAAATTTTAATTTTGACAAACAACTTACTTACCACAATATTGAATGAATTTAGATGTTTTTTCATTGAGTCTCAATCATTCATCCATAGGATGTATAGCTTCTTCCAAAGGAAAATTTTGTTTACTAGGTATTATTGGAAAAATGGTCACAAGGATCTCACTGAATAGATCAGTAAGATCTCCCTAGGATCATCCTAGTTCTCCTAGATAGGAGGGGGTAGAATTCCTATGTATTCCATAGAAACAAGCAATAGGACCACATACAAAGAGTTGAGTGAATGGATTACCCTTTCTTGAAGGTTTTCCTTAGCATATCCTGGCTGCTGCAGTCCTGAAGTTCCATCTCCAACCTCTACAACCTTCTTCATGCACACCAAAGACAATACCAAACCATTATACTTGCTTCCCAATGTTATAATCTCATATCTAGCTTGAATCCAACCTAATCTGTAATCTACAAGATCAGATCTGAACATTTATACATAAATGACAAACATTCAAGGGAAAAACCAAATGATATATTGATTAAACATAAGAAATTACATCAAGATAATGTACCTCAAGTGTTGATGTAGGCTCCTTCAATCTCCTTTCTCCTTGATTCTCCTTACAACTCCTTGTTCATGCTAGGATCCAATGACTTCTGGTTGAATACCTCTATAGTTTGGTAGCATAACTTTGCTCTGAATTTTTCCTCCTCTTGTCCAAGGCTTACCTTTGTTATATAGTTCTTGGAGGAGGCTTCTAGATCTTTTAGAGGCCACTAGAAACTCAAATGATGTGAGTTCCTAGGATATTACCACTAAGATCCAACTCGTCTCTCGCCCCTCGCCTCGTAACTCCCCTTTTCTAGAGGTTTGATAGTGCCTCGCTTGTTGAGCCACTATTGTCTAGCGAGGCCTAGCTTGTTGCATGCTAGGTGTCACACGAGGCCCTCCAAAATTCTATGGAAAGGGTCAAACCTCAGAAAAAAGTTGCACTAAGGATTCTATCCACTAGTGGCTTCCTCTCTGACATGTAGGTTGGAGATTAAGGCTATAACATATGCCCCCTAATGTGTGAGGTCAGGAAAGGAGTGGATGGAAGAAATACATTACAATAATATTCATCCAAGGAAACACAAGGAGAGAGAAAAGGAGGTTTGATAGACCAAATAAGACCTGCAGTCGAACACCAAGGATGAGTATATATAGATCAATTCCCTAGGTAGACATACTCAAACTTAGAATGAGCATGGACACCAAACAATACACTTCGGATCCATGAAATGAAATGCTATAACATGGCCATGAAAGAATACATAGTGGATCCATGTCATCAATAAGACTGTAGACATGAGACAATACAAGGTGGATCTATGTCATCACTCAATCATAGCCACCAGTAGATATAATGTGGATCTATATTGGGAACATAATCATAGCCTACAAAAGATACAATGTGGATCTATGACACAACATATAAATGTCAGGAAGACAATGAGCACTAAGGAGAGTACCCCTTAGGTCTTCATATACAAGTTGCATACACCAACGCAACTTGGGAGGGGATGCTGTAAAAGAAGGATATGGCCCCAACATAAGGTCATCGTCCAAAACCCCGATGGTACGAATCTACATCATGCGAATAGATGAGTTGATGTCAAGCATGGTAGAAATTGTTTGATTACCAGTCATTGATGTATACTGTTAACATACGCAAGGGGATCCATCGATGATGAAGATGGAATCTAAGGTACCTAGTAAAATCTAGCGAGTGTGAATATAGGATCTAGTGTTGAACACTCGTATTATCGATCGATCATGAGTCAATGAAGGAAACCCATTGTTGATTGCGAGGAGGCATGCCACTTATGACTACAAGATCCAAGGTACTACCGAGTTTCTATATCCCTAATATAGATAATGTGTTGAATTCGATAGGAAGAGATCTGTCAAAGGAGGGCCTTGATGTATCCCCCATCAATTGACACGAAACATACACCGAGAGATGACGTGAAGAGAGAGTATCACAAAGTACAACTGATATAGGGATGACTGACTTGAAAAGTCAACAAAACAACAGATGGCCGACTTAGGCTTAAACTTCCCTTGAACATATAGCATGACACATTGGTTAGTTGGCAGCAAAACACAAGAGTTGAAAGAATATAGTGCAACAATGCAAGAGGAATTGAAGCACTCTCCATGATGTCTGGAAGAGTAACCAGTCAAAGTAGTATCTTTGACTCATATTACTGGGACGAATCCTAGGAAAGCTAAAACCCAATTGTACGATGAGGACTCAAACAAGTGCCATGTTCAAGGGCGACTTGATTGATGCTGCCATTTTGAGAATAGACCAATGGTGAAAAACCCCCACTCTTTTTTGTTTTTTTTTGTATTTTCTGTCTCCTTCATGGTTTAACGAGCACAAAATAATGACACAAGTATGATTGGTCTCCTTCATGGTTTAAAGATAATGAAAGATTTACCCAAGTAAGATGGATGTTATTTTTTGTAAATTTAGTCCCCCAAGCCCGAAAAAGTATAAAACAATACAAGGGAGAACTCTTCTAGCCTTGGTGAACTAGAGTATTCATTTTTTGCAAGTAGTCCATCCGGTCCGAAAAAGGGTTAAACTTACACTGGATAGACGTCCTTTCAAAACCATTTAGCGAGTGTGAAAGAAAAAAAGTTCACTCGAAAATATTTTCATGTTTAGACTAGAGCATGAAAAGAGCTTAAAGGAGACTCATGCGTGTATTTTTCATGTCCTTTTACGAGTCTGAAAAAGAGATAAATGTATACTCGGCGGGAGAGAATGAGTGGCTTAACAACATGCTCCTATGTTCCAAACGCATGGAACCGACCTAAACAATGAGGAATGTAAATGGTACTAGCAAGTGAGGTCCATACTTAGCAATTGTTCTCTCCCTGGGTAGGTGAATGCAAAATAGAAGCCAAATAATGTAAGAGGCGGATGATCAAGGCTATTGCATAGTGCTAAGAGGGATATGGGAAAACAACAATGCAACGGTGGGAGGCATGACACGAGCAACAAATACATAGGAGACCATTAAGAAACATAAAAAAAAATTCAGTAACCCCCCATAGGATGTGGCCAGAATATAGACGAAGAGAGGAGAATGAGGCTCAATCTTCAAGTCATGGTGGGGCTAAAGGAGGGCTCCCGGGCCTATGGGAAAATGCAACATAGGCACCAAATGTAAATCCGAGTGCTAACTAGTGTGCCCATGAAGGGTAGGTATTACATAACCAGTTACAACATGAAAAAAGATTGGCTAAGGTCACAATTGGTCGGGTTCGAACCTAAGGCATTTGTTGGAAGTATGGATGGTTAATAATGCAAGGCAGAAAATGCAAGGAAAAACCTATTCCTATATGTCAGTTTAGAAATATATACCTCATATGGAGTGTGATCAACCTACTCCATATGGTTGTTAAACTAGAATATAGGGATAGGTTGTGTTATCTCCTCAAATAAAACAGTCAAATTTGTTTATTTAGGTGATAGGAAGTCATTGAAAAATACATTTCTAAATTTTTTAAGGTTCATTTTTGAGAGCCTTATGTTTGTAATAAAGATTGAAAAACATTGGATTTGGTTTTTATTTCAAAACGTCAAATTACAGGTTTCGGTGGCTAAGTGCCTCTCCAAAAGAGCTTCTAAGCCACCGAAAACTTTAGCTTTCAGCAGCTTAAACGCGAAATTTGGGGCTATTTTAGCCACCGAAAGTGCATAAAACTTTGTTTTTACTATGTTGAGTCATCATTTTAAAATGATGATTCTGAGCGACTAGAGAATCCTTTTGAGAAACGTGTGGATTTTTTGTTTGTAACATGTCAAAGAACAATAACCTCTCTCATTTTTCTTACAGGTGTCATATATTGGGAGAATCGAATTCATCTCTGAGCCCTAATTTTTGGATCTCAGAATTTCCCTATTTGACACATGTTTTTGAAATTCAAATCCCAGGCAAATGAAAACGAATCTCAAAGAACTGAGAGAGGTTTTTTCTCAAAACAAACCAATATACAAAAGCCTCTTCTAGTTTGCACACATCTATTTTGGTTTTATATATATGGGTCAATCTTTGAGCAGCACATTTCCATAAATTTCTATCTTTTCCAGCCACCTCACAAATTCAGATTTGAGATAGGAAAAGAGGTTACCAGATCCATCTTTTGAGGATCTGAAACTGCTTGTAAAGGCTATAAAGCCTATCAATTTTATAGACTCAGGGTTCAAGTTTGTATACAGAACTATACTACTTTGTAATAGATCTTTCTTGCATATAATACAGATACACAAGCTTCTTTCTCAGTTACTATCAGATTGCCATTTTCTTTCTATTTTCTATACTTTGATTGATTACTTTCTATGTCCAAGTTTGTCTAATTGCTAGTGACTGTCATCTCATCCTGTCAATTCATAAACATTGATTGATTGGTAATCACTGTTATCTTTATTCAACCCATCATATATATGTTTTGGTTGATAAATATAGTCTTCTTCATGCACCAAGTTCAGTTATTCATCTGATTAGTAACACTTGAAAGCATTGCCTTACCTGGTTATATATATTTGAGTGTCTTGGAAACAAACCAGTTGGTTAGTTATCCCATTTGATCCATAAACACACAAATTCAAAACACACATTAAGTTACCATGCTTCTTCAAAATTACAACCTGAGAAGGACTCCTAGAGAGATAAAAAATTGGCATCGTTGCTGGGGAATGAAGATTGAAGCTCAACTTCCTTGGGAGACGATAAGATCCAGCTTTGATGATAGACAAAGTCTGGACATATTTTAAATTGTAATCATCTATCTAGCGACTCCATGAAGGACAAGCCTGTTGGTGACTCCACTGGTATGAAATGAACCAGATCTTAGTGAAGAGGTATGCATTTTGTGATTTCTCAAATATTTTTGGTTATCCTCATCCAGTACCCAGTAAAGATGAATGGGAAAATAGCCTTCCCAGATTTTGAAAAGAAGAGTGGGAAGTGCCAGCTAAAAACTCGTTGGATTTTCATGACTTTATTCATCGACTTCAAATAATACATGAGTATGTTCATATTAAACTTTTCAGATATTCATTAGAGGGAATTTCTCTTGACTGGTGTTGATCTCTTCCTATTGCCAGCATCATCTCTTTGGCAGATTTTCATGCTGCCTTCCATTTATTTTGCAAAGGCATATTTTTAGCTGATTGTCTATATCCTGAATGTTGTCATGAATTTAGTTGGTTGAATAAAGGATTAGATAGTCATGAAGAGTATGCTACAGTATTAGGTTGTCATGAAGATCAGATTGTTCCCTTTCAAAATTTTAAAGATGACGGGCACATTGAAGAATCAGTGTGTGACATTTCTGGATCTGCAGTAAATGTTGAACTATCTACATTCAACACTAAGATCAGTGAAAGCAACCAGCAGCACCAACAACAACAATAACATTTCAGTTCTCAGTCACAATAGCAAGAGTACTATCTTTCTCCTTATGAACATGTTGTTTCAAATTATAGTAATGAAGAACAAGGTGATATTTTTCCAAATCTTTTTCAAGATCCTATCGCTGATAATTCTATGCATGAATCTTCATCCTTGTCGTTAGAATTGGGTCACGATGTTCCCATTTTTAACAAATATAGTGATGAAGAAGAAGATTTTAAGTTTTGTGGAGATTTGTTTGCTTCTGGAATTTCACTTAGCTATACTTTTCAACAAAAGGATGATGAACAATGTATGCATGTTATGATTGATGAAAGTTGTGAATATAAAGTTCAAAAGTTTAAAGAAGATTCATCTTGCGAAGATTTCATTGTTGGAGAGGGTGATCATAGTTTTCTTCATGGTACATATTTTCAGACCCAGTTTTCATTTGATCATTATCAAGACAGTGATGTAGAAGATCCAGAACATATTATTTTTTTCCAGAAATTGTCACTTGTAATATGCCATTACATCAGAGTGATGAATCTAAGTCACAGGGAGATGGTGAAGGATAGAAAACAGGTTTAGATTAGCAGTTGAGCTTGCATTTTCCTCTGACAAAGAGAGAACAATTTACATTAAACATCGATATCAGCGAAGGTAGCCAGCATCACTTCAATTTTCAGTTGGAACAATTTCATGAAGAAGTATTTCTTTGTGTCTTTCATGACCCTTTTGTTGATTTTATGGAATCCATGAGCAACAAAAACATCAAAATATTTTTGTCAGATGAAGGACAGTTCTGTCATCTTTTCAATTTATGTTTCTGCATGACATGGATTTCATTATTTTTTGGGTCAACATCAATGAGATTATTAGTTAATCAATTTCTAAATTGGTTTCATTGGAGATTCAGTTTTACTTGATCAGTTCGCTTCTACTGTTTACAAGTAGGAGTAGGTGTGAGAATAAGCTCTTCATATGAGCAGCTAGATCATTTTCAGTTGATTGATTTCGTGAATAAATAGAACATAGTTAAAAGAGAAATATTCGTCTTCAACAT
The DNA here is from genome assembly GCA_032191745.1 of Picea mariana. Lineage (NCBI taxonomy): Eukaryota > Viridiplantae > Streptophyta > Pinopsida > Pinales > Pinaceae > Picea > Picea mariana. Next base: position 22,042 of record JASDQU011026389.1, read on the forward strand.
TTTGGAAAGCCCATAGTTTGTGCACAAGTATGGAAAGGGAATCTATGATAACAGAAATGTTCAAAGGTGGAGCTAGATATAAGCAGAGAACTGTGATATCTGAACATCTTCATCTACTTTCTGATGCATCAATATCTAAAATAGAGGCAGCATTGACTATTTGATTGGACTGTAACCGATCACTATTATCTTGTAGTATCATTTCTGGGTATGTTATTCATCAAAACATAGGTTGTGCAAGCTGTTAGAGGTCGCATGGTCACTGTAGAAGACTTAAAGGAGCATCCTTAAAGATCAGTAAGATAAGAGAAAATGCATTTTTGCAATTTTGTCAATTGTTATAAAGAAGACTTTTCCATGGCTTAGGCGGACATTTCAACTGTTCATTAGCCACTGAAAGAAGAGCTTTCAGTGGCTTACAAGCATGAATTTTGGCTCTCCTAGCCACCGAAAGCACAGAACAGGGAAAACAAACTACCATTTTTGCAAATATCGAAGATTTTCTGATCCAGATGCCTCAAGGATGTTTTATAATGATAAATAATAATTAAAGGCATCATTTTTGGGTTTCTCTTCTAGTTTTAAAAGGTGCCAGCAAGAGGAGAATATTAATTTTGCTAACTAATTTTGGCAAAAACACTGTCTTTTGGGCAAAGGTGGCAATTTTGATTCTCTGTCAGTCTCTAAGGAGCTATTGCAACTATCGAAGATTTGGAAGGACATGAAGATAATTGAGATAAGGAGTTGACCTATTAAATAGGATATTTTCCTATTCTCTTGGAACTGTTTTTGACTTTCCATTTTAAGTAAATTTGTTCCATTTTTCCAGGATCTAGATATCTTTTGTAAAGGCTGCAGGCGGGCTACACGCAGACTACAGGTTTGTAGTGGATCAGTTCTAAAGGCCAAATGAATACATATCCCAATGGTAAAGGATACAGGAAAGTTACAGGTTTGCAGAAGATCAGTTGTATAAGCCAGATGACTCCATGCCCAATGCTAAAAGTGACTAGAACTACTAGGTTCTTGGAAACCTCGCAGGGAGGTTTTCATCCCCGGAAGGAGCCATATGTTATCTCCTCAAATAACACAGTCAAATTTTTTTATTTAGGTGATAGGAAGTCATTGAAAAATACATTTCTAAATTTTTTAAGGCTCATTTTTTAGAGCGTTATGTTTGTAATAAAGATTGAAAAACATTGGATTTGGTTTTTATTTCAAAAAGTCAAATTACAGGTTTTGGTGGCTAAGTGCCTCTCCAAAAGCACTTCTAAGACACCGAAAACCTTATCTTTTGGTAGCTTAAAAATGAAATTCGGGGCTATTTTAGCCACCGAAAGTGCAAAAAAGTTTGTTTTTACTATGCTGAGACATCATTTTCAAATGATGATTCTGAGCAATTGGAGAATCATTTTGAGAAACAGACGGAGGTTTTTGTTGCTAATATGTCAAAGAATAATAAACTCTCTCATTTTTCCTACAGATGTCATATATTGGGAGAATCAAATTCATCTCTGAGCCCTAATTTTCAGATTTCAAAATTTCCCTGTTTGACACATGTTTTTGAAATTCAGATCCTGGGCAAATGAAAATGAATCTCAAAGAACCGAGAGAGGTGTTTTATCACAACAAACTAATATAAAAAAATTCTCTTCCAGTTTGTACACAATTTTTTTGGTTTGAGATATATTAGTCAATCTTTGAGAAACATATTTCCAGAAATTTCTGTCTTTTCCAGCCACCTCACAAATTCGGATTTGAGATAGGAAAAGAGGTTATCAGATCCATCTTTTGAGGATCTAAAACTGCTTGTAAAGGCTATAAATCCTATCAATTTTATAGACTCGGGGTTTAAGTATGGATACATAACTATACTACTTTGTAATAGATCTTTCTTGCACATAATATAGATACACAAGCTTCTTTCTCAGTTACTATCAGATTGCCATTTTCTTTCTATTTTCTGTACTTTGATTGATTAATTTCTCTGTTCAAGTTTGTCTAATTGTTGGTGACTGTCATCTCACCTCGTCAATTCATAAACATTGATTTATTGGTAATCACTGCTATCTTTATTCAACCCATCATATATATGTTCTGGTTGATAAATATAGTCTTCTTCACCCACCAAGTTCAATTATTCATCTGATTAGTAACTCTTGAAAGCATTGTCTTACATAGTTATATATATTTGAGTGTCTTGAAAACAAACTAGTTGGTTAGTTATCCCATTTGATCCATAAACAGATAAAATAAAAAAACACATTAAGTTACCAGGCTTCTTCAAACTTACAACCTAAGAAGGACTCCTGGAGAAATAACAGGTTGATCAACCATTGTGAGTAGCATGGTTTCTCCAGATGATCCAACATCCTCGGAACAAGGTACCACCCAAGGATCAACATACCCAAGGGATCCATTAGTAACTGAATAAATCATATTAATAGGAGCATTGGTTGTAGTGGGAGATAGTTGGGGAAGGGGAAATATATGCATAAGTGAAGGATCTTTGAACATCCCCACACCAACATCCATAGAAGACTGTGTGGTATCATTGATAAAGGGTATAGTAGACCCCAGATTGGATCCAAGGTCCAGGGTACAAAACGGAATTTGATCGATCGTAACGATTTTACCTTGATGAGGGAAACATAATACCCTAAAGACTGAGGAGACAATTGCAGTCATATCATAGAACCAATTGTGCCCGAGTAACAGATTGTACTCAAGTGGTGCGTCGATGACCTCTGCGACAATGAAGACAGTCTTTCCACCTAAAGCAATGATTAAGGTGGTGATAATTCCATATGGTTGGAACATGTGTCCATCGAAGGATTTTAAAAGTGTAGCAGAAGTATCAAGCTTGGGAGAGCCAAGGGATTTCCAATAAGAAATCGACATGATGCAAGTCGAGGCTCCTTCATCCACATTGTTCTGTAGATGTCTCTCCCTAATGTTTGTACTATGATTTGAAAAGAAACCTAATGGGAGAGTCGATGAATAAATTGGGTAGTTTCAAAGGTAATTAATCTCTACTTCGAGGGATCAACCCCACCTATGGCCGATAGAAAGGATTTTCGATGCATGGGGCAGCTTTGGAGAACTTCAAGCACCGACATGGCACAAGGTGCATGGGATAAATATTCCACAATACTGTAGTTGTGGGAAGCCCGTGTGTTGGGGTTATGTGTTGTGTCTCGAGGAACACCCTTCGAGGGGAGAAGCGGTGCATCAAGGAGTGGATTCTCTATCAAGAGAGAGCCACCAGGATGGGATGAAGATGTTGCTTCATAGGAAACATTAGAAGGCTCATGAATGTCATAGTTTTTTTCTCATGTTTGAAAGTTGACCATGTGGTCACACATATAAATAGGAGCATTCAATGGACACCCTTTGTTGTGAGGAGTACCTGCAATTCCCCTAATCAGAGGGGCAGGATTTGAAGAAAACATGTTTTGAAGTTGAGGGGGGAAGGATGAGTTAAGATGATAGGATACTGAGGAGTCTATTTTTGTGATAGAAATATGTGGACCTCATCCTTCAGTGGGAACTAGTGGGTAGGGTGGTCATGTCCACAAATCATGCAAGTAAAGTGACTCTTTTTCTTTTCTTTAGTGCCTCCCTCCTGGGAAGTTTGGGTAGTGCCAGTCCCTTGCTCATTAGTGAAATTTTTCTTCTTGTTTCTCTTTTTCTCGCCTCCAGGTTGATGATGATTCTTCGGTTGCGTGGACTACACCAAATTCACCTCGGAGGTTTGAGTAGGGACCGCAGTAGCTTGAGAACTAGTGCCAACGACTGACGATTGTGATTGAATAGACAACTGCTCTAGTTGATCAACTAGCTAGTTGATGGGTGCATGGGATATAAAAATGACCACACTATCGATGTGGGGTCCTAGGTGAGGTTGATGAGGATCGGTTGATGGGAAAAGAGAATTTGTAATGATATCATACAAATTACTTGACTGAGAATAAATTAAATCCAGATGTTGGGCACACAAAATAGCTTGCTCCTCAGTGGTCACCCTGACCATAGTTACATCCCGGGAAATGGGTGGTAAGAGGGACTTGGTGAACCACTCCATTAGTATCTTTTTCCGGAATACGAGTATTAATAATTCTACTCCTTTGACACCACTCATGTATATGATCAGAAATATGGGTGTCATTGTTTTTGATGCAGAGAAGTCAAAAGCTTTGTTCCTATCTCATATCGAATAGGAAACTGGTAATGGGTTAAACAATCCATTTTCATGTCATTGAGATTATAAAAGAACCACCTTTCAGTTTCATATACCATTTGGCAGTGGATCCAGTCAGGGATCTTTGGAAAAGACGCAATCTCACACTATCGTCCTTTAAAGAATTGGACAAGTACAAAAATGGTATGTCATGATGTCTGTGGAGGGGTATTCTTCCAACTTGCCATCAAAATTTGGAATGTATGATGGGATTTTTATTGGAATCATTGGACATAAGGAATCATGATAAATAGGGTCATTCGTCAACCGTGAAAAATATGGTAATTCAAGCATTGCAAGAAATGTCAACAGTGTGAATGAGGACTGGGATGGAGGTGAAGTCTTTGTTGTCCCAGATGGACCTTGCAGTCCCCCTATATTGGTGATATTGGAAGGTCAAGAAATGGTTGGAGAGTGAGTTCCACCAGGGATGGTGGCACTGGCAAGAGCACCACTACTCCCACCACCAAAAAATCTCCTAAGGGGATTTCCCCCAGGGGGGAAAATGGACCCTCCAGGAATAGGGTTCCCAATGCTAGTCCTAGGGAAGAAAACTACAGGACCAAAAGTATGGACAAAGGGAACACTCCAATTTCCCCCAAGGGATGTGCCCCCAAGGAAAGGTGTGTTGACCCATGGAAAAGGAAAACCTCTAGAAGTACCATTGCCCCCAGGTTGACTAGGGACATCCGAAAAACCACTAGGAATACTCCATACAAAAGGTACACCTACCCTAGATGACACCGATCCGGTCATTGGATTGGTGGAAGTGGAAGGGGATGCACTTCCCATGCTGAAACCAAAGTTAGTCCCCCCACTGGAAAATAATATGGAAGTGGGAATGGAAGTAGAAGGGATGGGTGTGTGAACACTAGGCATACTAACGAATGGATTCAATGATACAGAGGATGTCTCCCACATGGAGGAACAAAAAAAAAAAGGTATGGACGGTGAAGGTTCAATGGAGCTAAGGGGTGGCAATGAGGACATGGTTGGGATGCCCTTGGATGAGTTTCCCCAATCCCACTTGAGGATGCACTTGCGGGATCAACTGCACTAGACGAAGCACTAGGTCTAGACATGGTAGGAGGATGACTAAATAATGAAAAAGGCTCACTAAAAATGTCCCTCACTTGGACCAGTAAATGGGGCATCTAGTTCAATTAAAGGTGGGTTGAAGTTCGGTGGAGGATGTTCGTCGACCACTTCTACCTCAAATAAACTGGCTTCGTCAAACCATAAATATGACCCTTCAAATTATTTGTCACGGATATGGCAACACTTCGGAGGTGGTTCCATCTCTGTAATAGGAACTAGTCCTCATAATTGACAAGACTGGCGCAGTAGTTCAACCACAGTGAAAAGTCTATGTAATTAACAAAAAACAATCAACCTATGGCCAACCTAGACTCAGAATCAAATAGCACACCCCTAATCAAATCTAGGCAACAACAAGAAAACCAATTGGTTCATGGGCCTTCCGAAAACCAACCCGGTGGGGGAGATGAATTCCCCACAAGATTGACTAGCGAAGGTGTGAGGAGAAGTTATGATGATCAATGAAAAATAGCCCTGACCAGTGCAAGTACCCTTTATTAAGGTGGGAACCCTCCAAGGGAACTGAGACCATGAACGAACGTCTTCCCCAGGTACTACAAGCACATCCCACCTACATTCACTTATGTGGATCCAAAAGAAAATCCACTAAGGTTACCACATAACAATCGATGGTTGAGTGAATAGTCGTAAGTATGATCCCATGTAAGGGCAGGGTAGCTAAGACCAAAGCTCTAAATGTGTGACCCAATAGAACCCCCGTATGTGTAACGATCGAAGTGATATCGCAAACACCAAAAAAATGAGAGAGGGGTAATATCCCTACTTGCCCCGATGCGACCTCGTGCTTGAATCCTATGTTAGAGGAGCTTCCCAACACACTAGTTGTAGGAATGGATTTATACACTCTTTAATGACTTCTAGGTTGAGTTTAATGTCCTTGAAGAGTTTACTCTCCAATCCTAATCCAAGGCCCTAAGTCTACCTAATGTTGGTTTTCTATCAAATAAAATGTCTAATAAATTTTAAATTGAGCGCTTCTTTTTATGGGTTGTTGGTTAGGTCCAGGTAATAGATGAAACTTTGTATGATGTGAGGACTCTTGACCCAACCAAACAATGCAAATATGCAAGTGAAAAATCTTTCAATTCAATGAAATCTAGCTATGGGAGGGATAAAGAGTTTTCCTTTTTCTTTTTACTACTCAAGGAAATCCTCAAACAAACCAATCATCCAATAAGAGACAAAAGATCAAAAAGCAACAAATTATTCTAGGACACTCACAACACTAATGCTTCAAAAGAGAATTAATCATGCAAAGGTTTTTTTTATTTTAAGTTTATTCCAATTTGCAGTATAGGACAATCTTGACATCAACAAGAAAGACTAATGTAAACAAGGACAAAAAAAAACAACCAGAAAAAATATTGTAGGATATTAGGAAGAAGGCTAGAGCATCCTTCTCTAATGTCACTACAATGATCACACTCAAAAACTTGCCTAGGAGGGGAGATATAATGATACACAAAGGTCATATGAAATTCAACATTCAACCAATGACATAAGCTCCTAGATATGCTTCAAATTTGTTGAAATATGAGTTCAACTTTTGAGATCTGATATCTGAAAGTGGAAAGTTCAAACAAAAAAAACACAACTATCCAAACAAATTGAAACCTTTCACACCAATCTACTCAACAACAACCTTGAAAATGATTAATGTTACAAGCCAATTTCTGCAGCAAGGGTACCAAGACAATTAGACAGGATATTGCAGAGCTCTAAAAGCCCAAAGTAGGTCTCAAACTGGATAGACTTGGGCTAAGCACTGCAAAAATGCAGATCTGGGAGGGCCTCGTAGGAAACAGGTTTGGCAACACGTGAGGGTGCCTCATGGGACAAAAGTAGTGCAACAAGTGAGGCTTGTCAAAATTTTGGATTTTTGAGAGGGAAGGGAATGTTCTAGATCTTCATATCTGAACCAGACCTCTCAGATATACTAGATCTGAGCCCTAAAACCCTTAATGGAAGACAATGAGACTGAAACCACAAAAACATAGGCAAAACAAGGAAAATAGATTAAAAAAGAATGGATTATTCCCAGTGGAGTTTCCAATCTATTATGGGAAAAATGCTCACAGGGTTCTCACTAAGTAGATCAGTAATATATCTCTAGGATTATCCTAGTTATCCTAGACATGAGGGGTGGACTTATTATGGATTTCCTAGATCTAGACTCAAATATGTGGATTCATAATGGTCCTACAAAATGGATAATATTTTCATACCTTTCCGGAGGTGGTCCTTGCCAGTGGGAAAATCCCCCCTTTAACTATACCAGGGTTTAAGATATAGACAGAGAATGACTGTCTAAAATTCAATCTAATTTTCTACTCTACCCCAAACATACCAAAATAAATGAAAATAAAGCAATAGGAGAGAAGATCAGTAACTGTACCTTTTAGCTCACATATAGTGATGATCTCCTCAAGCTCTATAGTTTCAAAGACTGCAAGTCTCCTCCCAAGGTTGACCTACATCCAAAATTAGGCAAACAAGGACTACAAGCATGCTACTTCTATTCATAAATTAGGGTTAGATATCAAATGCTATGTATAAATCAAAGAAGATACACAAAACATCATCATTTGGGATAGGGAAAATAGATTCTTTTATTCATCAAACAAAGACCAAAACTTACAATCTGTGTCAGCCACCGTTCCATGAACCTGGTTCGGGCTCCTCTTTACAATGCTGCAAGTGCACTTTCAATAGGCCTCTTCTCTCAATATTCTAATCACCTCAAGAGAAGGAAATGGATTGAATGGAAGAAGAAGGGGATGAAGAGGGAATGCCGAGGAAGTATCTCACAAAAGGTAGCAAAAGCTTGGGCAAGGAAGGCAAGTGAAATTGGGCAGAGTTTCACTATTTTTATGCTTAGATATGAAATGAGGCCCCAAAACCTCCTTTTATATGAAAAAAGGATGCTATTCGGTTAGAGGACGGGCTATAGCAGGTGAATTGATTGGGAAACCTTCAATAGCCCGTGAATTCCACCGAATTTCTCACAACTTTTTAATTTTAGTAACTTTTGCATGCATACGCAGGTTGTTTAGTGTGCAACAAGTGTATGTACGCAGGTTTTCTAGCATGCAACAAGCATATGTATGCAGGCTGTAGTGGTGCAGAGCACGTACATTCTCTAAAAAATGGTTTTTTAAGTATAGCTTCTCAACAATGATTTGGAAAATTATGCAAGTAAGAGGGCCAATGCCATGTATGCATGAGTAGGGAATTTTAGGGATATAACAGATGACCCCTAATGTGTGAGGTCAGAAGAGCAACTGATGGCCTAAATACATTACAACATCTTCACCAATGCACAAAATTGAGTGAGCCCATGACCAGAGTTCGAGAGGTGCCATCTGCAAAACAACAATTGTCTCTTCGAGGTAGGCATACCCATGCTCGAGATGAGATAAACCATGGTTTTCAATCAAATACACTGCAGATCCATGTCATATAACTATATAAAGTGTAGTAACGAGAAATACACATCAGATCTACATCTCAAAATCAGTCAAAGATATATAAATATAGTATTCATATTCAAGAAGCTAGTGATGCATGCGGCTAGAGATGAGGTCTTCATAGATCGAGAAACAACTTCAAGATCTTCAAAACTCAGGTAGAAGTACAATGGGAGTGTGAGACTCACTACCCTGAGGTCTTCGATAGTCCGTCGAGAAAATACATTAGGATCTCGATGATCAAGCAGAGAACTTCATCGATTTCGAATCTGGACTTGACTGGACTCTGGGGATGGCCGACTCATGAAGGTCAAGAGACAAAACTGTAGAAAGGCCAACTCAAGTTGGGTAAAAATTCCCTTGGACAAAAGTACGAAAAATGATCAGATTTAGGCAGCATGCATTGACATAAATTTGTGATGTTGGAGGCAACACAAACTCTCCATGTGTTTGGAAGAGTAACCAAACGGAGGAGGACACAACTCTATGTAGTGAGAACAACTTCCTAAGGTCATACTAGATCCCAATGCTTCACGAAAAACAAAAGGATGTGCTTTGTCCAGTGACGATAATCTTTGCTGCCGAAAAAAAGGAATGTATATTTCTCATCCCCTCTTTTTGGAATATTTAATTTTTTTGTCTTTTTCAATTTTTTAAGAGCTTGAAAAAGAATAAAAGAATGCTTCGTTACAGAGGAGGAAGGATTGTCACAACAAGAAAACAAGTTCCAAGCGCATCGAGCACACTAATGCTTAGGGTACGGAGACATGTGCAGGATAAGGATACTTGGGGAAAATTCCTCCATGGGTCAAGGTGTCAGGTCGTAGAGGAAAGAAGTGTTGTAAGGATTGCGTATAAGGAATGCTTCAAAGGTTCAGTTGAGAGTGACATGGAGATGACATTAGGCCAAATATGCAAATATAAGACTCACAAATGTGATTTAGTAAGACACAATGAGACCCCTTCTATGTAATTTTTACGAGCCCATATAAGGTAAGCTCGGTAGTTTTTTCATGTTTAGAGAGTATGAAAAAATGCAAAAGAAGACTCCAGGGAGTACCTTTTTCGGAGATAGTCTATTTGATTCAAAAAAGGGTTAAACTTGCACCGAAAATAC
>JASDQU011026390.1:0-32063 GCA_032191745.1 Picea mariana
AAAGGAGACATGTGCATTTCCATTTATCCTAAGTTCCTGCTAAAAGGAAGAGCGTGTACAAGGAGGCATGTTGTGGGGACGCATGCAGTTCCCAAGGTGACAAATGTCCACCCTGACGCATGCAAATAAAACAAGTAAGGAACAACCGTGGGGGGGGGAATCTCTCTCATTCCATTTCGACCCAACTACCCTGAGCGCGGGGTGGTACGAACCAGTCTGCAAGAGACCTCGTGTATGTCTGTTACAGAGAGGAAGCTTGTGTTTTGCGCGGAAGAATCCGTGTACATCCTCTGTTGGGAGCCATGGAGTCTATGTCTGTCTCTGGGATAACCCGTGCGTGTAATCCCCAGCTTGCGAGAAGCCAATGTTGATTTCGGGAAGAGTCTTGTTGTTCGGGAAACTGAGCGAGCCTGTGCGTGGTGTCCCTATTACGAAGCCGTGACTGGAAACCATTTAGAGATTGTTGAACCAGTTCGAGAAACCTGTGTTTGTTTTTCCATGGGTTGTTGTGGTACGCAGTATTGGACTGCGTGAGGCTTGTTGGCCTGTGAGCGACTCCTCTAGGTGAGAGAGTGCACAGGGGGAGGAGAGAACTCCTGGAAGGAACCCTGTAGCTGCCATAGAGCCCTGAGACTTTTGGTCTGGTCCGTTCCTGTAACCCAAGGTAAGGGAGACTGGCAGCCGAAGGACTGTCCAGGTGACAGAGAAGGTGCACTCTCCTGGGGTGGAACATGCATGTGGGGGATGAGGGTCTGTGGGCAGTGAGCGTGGGAGATTCCTGGGAGAGATTTCTTCCTGGTAATTGTGTATGACTGAATTCCCTGTAACCTCAGCCTGAGTCTAGAATTCCTTGCCTTGGGGTGGAGTTCGGTCCCAGCTCGGGGGTGACCCACTGTTGAGCTGATGAACAGTGTGGTCTAAGGCTGGGAGGTTCGTGGAAGGCCTGCATTTGGTTGGTGGATTTCGCCACTATTCAAGATAAGTATTTAATTATGTTCTTATCACATTTCCACATGACTGTGTTGTATATATACTATCATGTTTTCCGCTGTGTAAATGAATTGTTGTTAAAATCTCTGGAATGTTTAATTATAGTAGTAATTCATAAGTTTTAATCTGAGTCAAACGTGTTTAATTGTCTCAAATGCATGTGTTTACAATGTCTGTACGAATTATGCAAAAGTTCGTGTACATAATGGTAACTAAGAGGTTTGAAAGCCTCGGTAGTGAGAAAGGTACACTACAGTATTCATGGACTTGCACTCTAACATATCAAATCTCTTCAGGATTTCAACTGCATACTTCCCTTGGTTAAGGAATATCATCTTCTGTGATCTGCCAAACTTCAAGACCTAAGAGATAATGCATCTAGGTCTTCCATTAAACTTTGTGGTGAGCTTCTTCTGCAATCTGTGATGAGATTTTCTTCATCTTGTTAAGAATACATCATCTACATATAGTAGTAACATCACTGGCTCATCATTCATAACCTTGAGATAAAGGTTAGAATCAACTTTACTCTTGGTAAATCCCAAGCTCTTTAAGAAACTGTAAATTCTGCCATATCAAGCTCTAGGAGCTTGCTTCAATAAGTATAGATCCTTCTTCAACTGGCATACATGAGTCTTTCTATATTCAATCTTGTTGACGGCGAAATTGACCGCTCGTCAACTGGAGGAGTGAATCCGGTCCGGGGTTGTCTATTTAACCCAAGTCGTTTGGATTAATCCACTCCGACGGGTTTAGCGGCTCCGTTGGCCGATCTAAGTCCTAAAGAAAATGAAAAAACAAAACTAAAGGAAATGTAATAACTTTGATGAATAGTAATCGCTGAAAACAATATATAGACCTAATATATATTTACAGTTTGCTGACTAATATTTATAAAATAACTCTACTAATTATATGTACAACTGATTCTATATATATAATATGTACACAATACAAATTTTAATCTAAATCTGCGAAAATCGAATATCAATTGATTTTTTTTAAACAACAGTAAAGCTATTTAATCTTTTTGATTTATTTCCTTATAATGTTAATAACCGAGAAATGGAAATATCAAACTGTTTAATTGAAAGTAGAAATCACAGATAGTAGAAGATGTTTTAACTACATGAAATCTCTGTATTCATTAGACTAATGAAATTAAACTAGCAAACTGACCTGTTATCGCATCCAATATCTGTTCAATGAGCAACATCCAATCCCCCTGTCTGATGAAGTAAACCTGCAACAGATCCTACAATTGCTTCTCATAAATGTGAAGCAGTAATGGTTAAATTCGAATGATAGAACATATAAGAGATACGATCACAACATTCTCATAATTCCACAAGCAGCCACATTAAGATAAATCCTGCTGTGAGAACTTGTGTATAAATGTTCAATAGATGATGAAGATAAATCTCTTAATCTAAGTGTGAACAAAATGATTGTTGTGTGTTAAATCTGGAACATAAAACATGGATAACATATAAATTTTTATCATACCAACTTGTAGTAAACGATGACAGCGAAAGCAATCACAATCTAATTGCAAATTGAAACAATATGGAAAAGCTAAAGCTGTAACCAGTATTATATTTCATTCAAGTGTGTAAATAAGAAATCCATAGTCTTGCCCCAGGCAGAGATGATCAAAGTTTACAAAATAACATGCTTATATAGGTTCCAGGAACATAATGTTTCCTGTTGATAATATCAAATTTGTTCCAAAAATATGGGGGATGCAACTTCCCTGATTTTACTTGATATCAAAATACAAACAACCTAATCTATTTACTAAAAACATAAAGTTCATATGGTTGGAAGATCTCAACAGTGCTTCAAATCTCCTTCAAAATCATGGGTTCCTGTTAACAAACCAAAATGGAGAAATTTTAGATATGTTTTCAATTATAAAATCAAGCAATTCGAATTTTTTCTAACTGGCTACAAAATCTTACGATTTTGTAGCTAGTTATAATTACTACTACAATCATATTTTATTCAACAAACAAAACAAAGTAATTTTTATAAGAAAAGTAATATATTCAACAAATTGTATATCCTAAATTGAGGGAGACAAAATCATGCTAAACTTGAAAAAGATCATACCTCAAATCAAGGGATCAAAACATATCAAGCAATCTTGGAGTTTACTATTGTTGTTCTTGCCTCTACATTCTTAAAAATGACAGACCCTGTAGTTTTTTGGTGTTTGTCCTTTGCTTGAGCTATGGATTGGAGCCTAATGTTTTCGTTTGTTAACGAATCCACCTAGTATTTCAAAGATTTAAGCTAGGACTGTAGTAAAGGCACATCCTTATAATACCTGTCGATCTAGGATTGACATTCATTACACTGTGGCTGTAGAGACTGTGCATTGGCACCGATAGTATTAACAGTTGGAGAATCGTCCACGTGACAGGTAGGTTTATCACAGAATCATATGCCGGGAAAATCGGGATTATCTTTTAAACATGGAGGTAGGTTGCTAACATAATCGTAGGGTCTGTCAGGGCAAAGTCCATATGACAATGGATACTCTTCGGCCAAGAACCTTTCAATTTCCGAATCTGAGTCTTCACTTAATTCAATTGTATTGTTTGTGTCTGCGGGTTTGGGTTTGTTTCGAGGGCATCGTGAAATAAAACGACCAGACCTTTTATTCTTGTAATTAATATCGACGTTGCCCTTAAGCTTCTCCCCTGTGGGTTTTTTAGCAGTCTTAGTGCAACTCTTTGGGTGCGAATCCGGTTGAATGTCCGGTTGAGTAGCATCAGGGTAGGTCGAGGGTTCAAAATTAGGGACAGGGTCACAGGGCAAGAGTGGTGGAGAAGAGGTTGTAGTGTTCACAAGGGTTTCTGTGATAACAGGCTTATCAACCTGTCTCAACTCATTATTACCAAAGCCATTTCGTAACACAAAAGCATCCCAACAATCGTTGTGCAATTGCAACTGATGCACAATGATAATCTTAATTAAACCATGATGGAACAAACTAGAATCAGACTTCTGCCTCCTAAACCGCTTTCCCATCTTGTACAGACTTCTAAGAAGAAAGTAGGGCATGTTCAAAGGGAAGTCAATGAAACTCATAAGCAATCACAGGTGATATAGGAAAACCAACCCAAACCTCCCTTCACACATAATAAACTATTTCACAATAGCAAGAAGATCATGCCACCTGGGTTTTAAAGCTGAGACAGGCATACCTCGGTCGCAACTAGTAATTTTCCGTGAGGTGAACAACAGAGTCTAGGGAACCTGTTCGACTTTTGCGTTATTGAAACACTTTTGGATGACAGCTGGTAAACCCATAGCTTGGCTTAAAAAATCTTCATTTACCTCAAGCTGCAAGTCACCTATCTTTGCTCTGCAACCGTCGAAAGTCAATGCAAACTCTTGGGCAACTCTCAGATTGAAGCCCTTAAATTTTTCAATGAATACACGCCAACCATTCCTTTCTAAATCATCCCTGGCGTTATCATATGATAACAAGGTTTGGATGCCATTGGGTTCAATCCTTACCAATGGAGCCATGGTGAACAGAAGGGAATCAACACCGAAATCAGAGGTAGGGTTTGATAAGAAAACACAGAGTCATAGCCCCGAGTTTCCACAAAACAATGGAATGATAGTTCAAAATGGTAAGCAGAGGTGTTAATCACCATGCGTGGGGATAAGATCGTGAAGCCCGAGGCCTTATAGAGCAGTAATATCATGTTGTACTTCATATGACACCTTGGCATATGGGTACGTATAAGGATGTAAACAATTGAAAACCATAGAACACACGTTTATGACTTGATTACAAAGTAAATGTATCAATTAAACATCAGATAATTAAAAGTTTTATGAATCAAAAACCCCATTAATATTAATTGATTATTAACAAGTGGAGTTCTTTCAGTTATGTAACCAAGGAATGTTTAGGACCAAGGGGTTATAAACAAGGAAAACAATCATGTTCATAGCAACATACGACAATTCGATAATAGACCATATGAACAATTTTCCTTTAATAAAAAATCGAAACAAAATGTCAATTCTAGCTGCGAGTTTTCATGCTTACAGTCATGAAAACAAAAATCGAAAGGAAGATGTGTAAAAAGCGACAAGTGACAAGTGTCGTTTAGTGAGAGTGGTCATAACGAGTAACAAAAATTTAAAGACCCTGTGTAGGCAGCTTATAAATGATAGTAATTATATCACTGCTGCCAACAATGGAGACACGCTGGAAGAAGCAGTTATCTCTGCCACATGAACGAGTTCAGATTAGGATAACCAGAAAAAATTTCGAACCGAAAACAACCAAAAAGCTGCCTGAACATCATTATCAATTATAATGCATTCCAGTTTCAGATTACTGTTATTTTAAAGAGATGAAAACTGATAACAATCTTAACATAAGAGAGTCACGATATTAAAGTTAAAATTTTCAATACTGTTGACAGGGCCGCTGCTGCCAGCAGGCGTCCATAGCCTCGACATGGATGTCAATTAACTAACTGTGATATCTGTATCCTGCCAAGAAGTTTCAGATCAGAACAAAGGACATTTAAGGTCAAAAGAGAATCCATATCTAAGAATTTTCATATACCTGACATTGCTTCGCTGCTAGCGAGCCTGTTCAGTACCCCGACGAAGTTATCTTGGCGTCATGCATGCATTTACCCGCTACCAAATGACCTGTTCAGTATCCCGGTGGGTTTACAAGCACTTCCCACAACTCTCTGAAAATTTATTTAGTTTTTTAAAGATTTTTAATAGAGTGGGGTGACGCTGAAAATCCTGGTTTTTGAACACATCTTAGTAAATTGCAGACCTTGAAGAAATTTCTTAGATGTCCTTCATTAAGATCTGAAAATAGTTTGTTAATAAACTGACTTTCAAGAGCAGGGAGACATCTTTGAGTTGTTCTCTTAAGGAACAAGGACATCATAGAAAGAATTTTTATGGATGATCATGAGTATCTTCAGTTGCAGATTGAAATCCAGAAACGCTTTTCAAACAACGAGTTATCTTTAACATGGCTGCAAACTCAGAAAAATATCACAATTGATGTTTAAACACTTTCAACAGTCATTTTAGAGGGAAAATTTTATGTTCTCTTTGTCTGAGCTAGCCCATGATGCAGGCAATGTGTGTTTCAAAAAGAAAGACTGATAATCATAAAAGGAAAAATCAAAACAAAACAGCAAAGAAAAACCAACAGCAAACAAAATAGAAAATATTTACACAGTGTGCATGGGAGTGTCATCAGGCGAAGTACTTTTTTAGGGCTTGGCCATTCACCAGTAAGGTGTCTGGCTGTCCCTCTAAATTCTGTAATCGGAAGGAACTGGGACCCAAATTCTCAGCAATTAAGAATGGTCCCAACCACAAGTTCTGAAACTTTGTATGCTCTCCTTTTCCCTCATGAGGTTTGTCCCATTTTAGGACAAGGTCACCTACCTCAAAATTTCTATCAGAGACAGAATTGGAATCAAACCAGTTTTTAACAATGAGTTGATGTTGATCCAATTTTCGTTTTGCTTGAGCCCTCACTTCTTCTAATTTTAACAAAGCGTTAATTTGACTCTCCAAAGGGGGACAATCCTCTTCCTGTACTTTCTGTGCTAACTGCAGAGATGGAAGAAGGACATGTGGTGGAAGGATTGCCTCCCTGTCGTAAACGAGAAAGAAAGGTGAGTTACCCACAACATTTTTAGGAGTTACTCTATCAACCCAGATTGCGTTTAACAGTGTGTTATGCCAATTTTTATGGTTTTCGGAGTCCGTTCTCTTGATAATCTTGATCAGATTTTTATTAGTTGATTCTGCCAAACCATTACCTTGGGGGTAATAGCTGGCAGAATACTTTAATTTAATTTCTTTTTCTAGAGCGAAATCACTCATTTCAAGAGACGAAAAATAAGAAGCATTATCAAATACCAGGCATTCGGGAATACCAAAACGAGTAATAATATTTGAAGTCAAGAAAGATATTACCTGGATGGTATTTACATCTTTTAATGGGGCAGCCTCGGACCACCTGGTGAAGTAATCTGTGGTTGTTATGATATATTTATGCTATTGCGAGGATGGTGGATTGATTGGGCCTATAATATCTAGACCCCACTGCTGAAAAGGGGAGTCTACTGAAACTGGTTGCAAAGGGAAAGCTGGTTTCTGTAACCGTCTGGATGCTTTTTGACAAATCACACACTTGCGACATAAAACATGAGCATCTTTAAAAAGGGTAGGCCAGTAATAACCTGCTTTTAATACTTTATGGGCAGTGGTGTCTCCACCAAAATGCCCACCAGCTTCTCCTGCATGCAATTCCAATAAGACTTTTTCTGCTTCATCTTTCTCAAGACAGCGCATTAGTACTCCATCAAAGTTTTGACGAAACAAAATACCATTAATCAGCTGAAAAGAAGCAGATTTTAATCTTAGTGCTCTCCTTTTTGTGGGATCCAGGTGACGAGGCGCTGATCCATGTATAAGACAAAATTTTATGTCATCATACCAAGGACTAATAGGGTTTTTAGCACAGCAGATTTGATTTTGATAGTCCTGTCCTGGATTTAACATATCATTTTCTTTTTGCTGTCCTACAACTGAATCAACGAACAATTTGCATAACCCTTGGCCTCTTACAATTTGTGCTGGGGTGATTTCTATGTCATACTCTTGCAAGGATGTGACCCAGTTTGCTCTTTTTTCACCTAGTTCTTTCTGTACTAATAGATTTCTGACAGCCGGGTAAGGGACAATGATTTTCGTCCTGGATTTCAACAAATAAGATCGAAAGTGATTTACTGCTTTGAAAACAACATAGGCTTGCTCATCTACTGCTAGGTAATTAAGTTCCGCCCCCTTGAAGGCTGAGATCATAAAGGCGATTGGGACTTCGTTGTTTTCAACGTTCTTTTGAGTTAGGACAACAGCGTATGAACGGTCAAAGGCAAACGTGTAGAGGGTGAAGTCTTGAAAAAAGTCAGGGCTCATTAGAGAATGAGCGTCTATTATGGCCTTTTTTATTGAATCAAAAGCCTGGCTTTCTAAAGGTCCCCAATGGTACTGTACATCCTTTTTTATTAGGTTTTGTAATGGTCTCACCATTTCTGAAAAGCTAGGGACGAATCTCCTAACAAAGTTTATCTGACCTAAGAAAGATTTCATGGACTTTTTTGATGAGGGAGGGGGTAGTTTTGAAATGAATTGAGTTCTTTCAGGGTCGATAATCATCCCTTCACTTGATACAATGAATCCGAGGAGTTTACCTTGTTCTACTGTGAAGATAGATTTTTTTGGATTCAAATAAATGTCGTACTTACGACATCGTTGTAGAATGGATCTTAAATGAGCTAGATGATCTTCTTTATTTTTCGAGAAGACAGTGACGTCATCCAGGTAAACTACGACAGATTGATTGATTAAGCATCGGAAAGCGATGTCCATTGCTCTCTGAAAAGTGGCACCAACGTTTATGAGTCCAAAGGGCATCTTTCTATAAGCGTAGGTGTCCCATGGAGTGCGGAAGGTGGTTTTGAGTTGGTCTGGAGGGGACATCAGGACTTGGTTATACACTGAAAAACCATCCAACAAGGATAATCTTTCAGAACCAGATACCTGTTGAAGGATCTATTCCATGGGAGGGACAGGGTAGTAGTCTTTATCAGATGCTCGGTTAATATTTCGAAATTCGACACATAGTCAAATTTCATCACTCTTATTTCTGACAGGGACAAGATTAGCATTCAGGAGTTTGTTTAATTCCTTCTTGACCGTTGGTTCGAGTCTTGGGTGCATTTTTCTCAACTTTTGTTGAAAAGGTTGGGTTTGGGGTTTCATGGGAATAATGTGTTGTATGATGTTAGGATCAAAGGTTTTTAGGTTGTTGTACGTCCAGGAAAAAACATCTTTGAATTCCTTAAACAACTTAATAAACGTTATTTTTTCTTGCTCAGAACATCCTAACCCTAAATTAATGCATTGTGGATTGTCATTAGTTCCCAAATTTACTTTTTCATACGTCAAAGAGGAACTATTCATTTTACAGTTCATTGATTTTTTGAACTTGTTGTGAAGATCATAAAAATTTTCTAATCTAACTACATATTTTGGGATAGAGTTTACCATGTTTGATGAAGATTTCATAGATCTCGGATCTGGTATTACCGTAAAGTCACGAAGATTTTTGTCATGGGTACCTTTGTCGATCACCGCGCCCTGGAAAGTTTCTTTCAAATGCAGAAAACTTATGATCTGTTGATCGTCATCGAAGACTCTCCAATTCGTGATGTTGTCTGGGACGGATGGTCTAAACAACAATTCGACGAAAAATGAATTTGGAGATAAGCCTTCTGCAGGAAAAAGTTTTGAAGCGACGTTAGCTAACAAATCAGCTTCCGAATTATTCAATCTACGAATAGAATTTATGTTAAATGTGGAAAACTTGTTCATCAAATTTCATACCTCAGTTTGATAGCTTTTAAGGTGTGGGGATAAACAATGGATAGAATTTTTTACCTGTCTAACCACGATTTCCGAGTCACGAAAGACAATCAAATTTTGAATGCTCAGATCTAATGCTTTTCTGAGGCCTTGCAGGAGTGCCTCGTATTCGGCTGTGTTGTTTGTACATTCGAATTCTAACCGGCAAGCAATCAGAGTTTTATTACCTACTAGATCAATGAGCACGCAACCTGCACCAACTCCTTCCTTGGATTTCGACCCATCAAAGTACAGAGACCATATTTGATTTTTGTCGTTTGCGTGTGACCACTGAGAAGAAGTTGTTGGATGTGTATATGTCAAAATTTCAGACTGTTGTTCCGAGTTAGTGATAGTGAAAGTTTCGGCCATGAAATTACCGAAAAAAGTATCCATCCCCTGTATTTCGGGCGAATCGGCAGAAGGAGTGAATGGTTCATTGGGATCATTTAAATCAGTCACCGTGAACTTCAGATAACGTTCTCGATTTACCTTGATTCTATTGGGCTTTCCATTCTCGGGGAGCCACAAGTGAGACCAATCCATCGCAAAATAGCCGTGTAATTGTTCTGACCAGTCTCTGCTTAAAAACAGACCATAAACTTTTGGAATATCTACAATAATAATATCAATCACTTGATGAACTTTAGGGTTAGATGACAATCTTATAAGCACATTTTTTAATTCGCCTATTACTTTAACACTAGTTCGATCAAGCTGGATAATTTTCAAGCTGGATGGTTGAACTTCGGCATTAATCTTTTGACAAACAGACCAAGGCATTACGTTAGATGACACACCTGAATCTACCATACAGTTATGTACATTCCTATTGAAAATTTCAAAGGTTAACAAAAATGGAGGGACATTTATGCGAGTGCCAACAGTAGAAGTTTGTTTTTTTTTACTCGTAGACTCTAGAACCGATTTATCTACGTTTGTTACATTATTTACAGGAAGGTCTCTTTTATCGTGAGGCTCGGATGTAGTTTTGGTGGAGGCCTTCTAAGGAGTTTTGGGGTTGTTTTGAACACCTTTGTTACTATTGGGATTGTTTTCTGCAATATTCTGAAGCATTTTTTGCAGAAGAAACGGGAGTTTTAATAATTCATAAACAGAGATATTAGCCCTCAGCTTTTTTAGATCCTCAACCAAATCATAATCCAAACTTGGGTTTACTGAATTGTGTTTAGTCTCATTTTATTTAGAATGTTTTGGAGGCAAAGTCGTGGTGACTTCGGAAGAAGGCTTATTTGTTGTCTTGCTCCTAGTATTGTAAGAGTGCACTGTTTCGAAATTAGCTTGAAAAATGCTATCTGAAAAATGTCCGGAAATATTCGAAGAAGATTCATCTTCTTATACCATTTCTTGTTCGGGTACTTCTTCAAGAACCTCGGGAGGAATCAAGTTATCGTGTGCTTCTAGGATCGTTTGAATAGCAAATTGCAGGCTTTCTAGATTTAGGCTTTTAGTATTTGAATTAGGTTTGTTGGTGGGAAAAGGATTCCTAAAAGGGGGTTTGTAAGGCCCTTTGCTCGAAGAAGCTTCTTCAGCCGTCCTTTTCAAATCTATAACTTGGTTGGACAGTTTTTGAACGACTTTCTGTAAGTTTTCTAAATCTGAGCTTTCAGGTTGAGCTTTGTTTTGGGAAGGTTTAGGGAGAATTTCGATTTTCTTTTTGGAAGATGAACTAGTCTCTGTCTCGTTGCTAGTAGTGTCTTTTAAACTGAGAATGTCTTTCTCGATTTGACTGGATTCTTCGAAGGCTTCTAACAACGTAGCTTTCTTGGATCTCTTTACCCAAATGGCTATGTTTTGATGTAAGGCTTTCGTATAATATGCGATAATAAGATTATCGATAGGCATCGAATCCGTAGGGATCCGGTTCTTTAGTGTTAAGAACCTTTGATTAAAGTCTTTGATCTTTTCTTTGGGGTTCATTTTTAAACTCGAAATCTCCATGACTAGAACTTCAGGAGACTTGTCATCTTCGAATTTCTCAAGAAAACAGGATTCAAATTTCTCCCATGACACGATGGTGTGGGGCTGTTGGGCAAAGTACTAGGTAGAGGCATTACCTTCAAAGGTGTAAGAAAACAATCTACAAACTACGTCTTTGTGCTCAACACTATACAGTCTAATGGCTAACATAAACTTTTTGATGTGATCTTCGGCTATCTGCTTGGAGTCCGGGTCAAATTTAGGGAGCCATTTCTCCGGGTGTTTTGGTAAAGGATGTTGAGGCCCAAGTATGGCCACTACATCTTGGTCAAGCCAGGGTCTGGAAGGATTGTTCACATTGGACATAGGTGTGGGTGGTGTTGAAGGCTGAGATGAGGAACTGCCTTCGTCAGAGGATTCTTCTCCAGAAGAAGAGGGAGATGAAGGAGGTGGTGATGGTGGTATACCAGATCCTCCTGCTGCAGGAGTGAGGATTAGATCTGTAGGGTTCAAGGTAAGGTCAGTACCTTCAAGTTGTTCTTTGATATCAGAGAAGTCTAATGGTTGGTTTAGAGGTTGGTTTGGTTGTCTTATACGGGCTAAAGCACTATGCGTTCTTATGAGAGATTGCCGAACAATCTCTTGTATGTCACCATCTGTAGGATTTGGAGTTACTGGTTCAACTGTGATCCGTAGATCGTCGTTTGATGTGGTTGATGTTTGAGGGACAATGTTGTCGTCTGAACGACTTCTAGTTACTATAGGTGAGCAGGTAGGTGGTGGAGGAGTCTTACGACCTCCTCATGCCATTAATAGTTTTCAGGCCCTCCTTCTAGCGCCATTTGTTGATGGGCGAAATTGACCGCTCGTCAACTGGAGGATTGAATCCGGTCCGGGGTTGTCTACTTAACCCAATCCGTTTGGATTAATCCACTCCGATGGGTTTAGCGGCTCCGTTGGCTGATCTAAGTCCTAAAGAAAACGAAAAAACAAAACTAAAGGAAATGTAATAACTTTGATGAATAGTAATCGCTGAAAACAATATATAGATCTAATATATATTTACAGTTTACAGACTAATATTTATAAAATAACTCTACTAATTATATGTACAACTAATTCTATATATATAATATGTACACAATATGGATTTTAATCTAAATCCGCGAAAATCAAATATCAATTATTTTTTTTAAACAACAGTAAAGCTATTTAATCTCTTTGATTTATTTCCTTATAATGTTAATAACCGAGAAATGGAAATATCAAACTGTTTAATTGAAAGTAGAAATCACAGATAGTAGAAGATGTTTTAACTACAGGAAATCTATGTATTCATTAGACTAATGAAATTAAACTAGCAAACTGACCTGTTATCGCATCCAATATTTGTTCAATAAGCAACATCCAATCCCCCTGTCTGATCAAGTAAACCTGCAGCAGATCCTACAATTGCTTATCATAAATGTGAAGCAATAATGGTTAAATTTGAATGATAGAACATATAAGAGATACGATCACAGCAATCTCATAATTCCACAAGCAACCACATTAAGATAAATCCTGCTGTGAGAACTTGTGTATAAATGTTCAACAAATGATGAAGATAAATCTCTTAATCTAAGTGTGAACAAAATGATTGTTGTGTGTTAAATCTGGAACATAAAACATGGATAACATATAAATTTTTATCATACCAACTTGTAGTAAACGATGACAGCGAAAGCAATCACAATCTAATTGCAAATTGAAACAATCATAACTTGAATAAAACCACAATATGGAAAAGCTAAAGCTGTAACCAGTATTATATTTCATTCAAGTGTGTAAATAAGAAATCCATAGTCTTTCCCCAGGCAGAGATGATCCAAGTTTACAAAATAACATGCTTATATAGGTTCCAGGAACACAATGTTTCCTGTTGATAATATCGAATTTGTTCCAAAAATATGGGGGATGCAACTTCCCTGATTTTACTTGATATCAAAATACAAACAACCTAATCTATTTACTAAAAACATAAAGTTCATATGGCTGGAAGATCTCAAAAGTGCTTCAAATCTCCTTCAAAATCACGTGTTCCTGTTAACAAACCAAAATGGAGAAATTTTAGATATGTTTTCAATTATAAAATCAAGCAATTCAAATTTTTTCTAACTGGCTACAAAATCTTACGATTCTGTAGCTAGTTATAATTACTACCACAATCATATTTTATTCAACAAACAAAACAAAGTAATTTTTATAAGAAAAGTAATCTATTCAACAAATCGTATATCCTAAATTGAGGGAGACAAAATCATGCTAAACTTGAAAAAGATCATACCTCAAATCAAGGGATCAAAACATATCAAGCAATCTTGGAGTTTACTATTGCTGTCGCTGCCTCTACATTCTTAAAAATGACAGACCCTGTAGTTTTTTGGCGTTTGTCCTTTTCTTGAGCTATGGATTGGAGCCTACTATTTTCGTTTGTTAACGAATCCACCTAGTCTTTCAAATATTTACGCTGGGACTGTAGTAAAGGCACATCCTTATAATACCTGTCTATCCAGGATCGACATTCATTACACTGTGGCTGTAGAAATTGTGCATTGGCACCGATAGCATTAACAGTTGGAGAATCGTCCATGTGACAGGTAGGTTTATCACAGAATCGAATGGCGGGAAAATCAGGGTTATCTTTTAAACATGGAGGTAGGTTGCTAACATAATCATAGGGTCTGTCAGGGCAAAGTCCATATGACAATGGATACTCTTCGGCCAAGAACCTTTCAATTTCCGAATATGAGTCTTCACTTAATTCAATTGTATTGTTTGTGTCTGCACAGGGTTTGGGTTTGTTTTTTGCGCATCGTGAAATCAAATGGCCAGGCCTTTTATTCTTGTAATTAATATCGACGTTGCCCTTAAGCTTCTTCCCTGTGGGTTTTTTAGCAGTCTTAGTGCAACTCTTTGGGTGTGAATCCGGTTGAGTAGCATCAGGTTAGGTCGAGGGTTCAAAATTAGGGACAGGATCACAGGGCAGGAGTGGTGGAGAAGAGGTTGTAGTGTTCACGAGGGTTTCTATGATAACAGGCTTATCAACCTGTCCCAACTCACTATTACCAAAGCCATTTTGTAACACAAAAGCATCCCAACAATCGTTGTGAAATTGCAACTGATGCACAATGATAATCTTAATTAAACCTTGATGGAACAAACTAGAATCAGACTTCTGCCTCCTAAACCACTTTCCCATCTTGTACAGACTTCTAAGCAGAAAGTAGGGCATGTTCAACGGGAAGTCAATGGAACTCATAAGAAATCGCAGGTGATACAGGAAAACCAACCCAAACCTCCCTTCACATGTAATAACTGTTTCACAATAGCAAGAAGATCATGCCACCTGGGTTTTAAAGCTGAGATAGGCATACCGCGGTCGCAACTAGTAATTTTCCGTGAGGTAAATAGCAGAGTCCAGGGAACCTCTTCGACTTTTGTGTTCTTGAACCACTTTTGGCCGACAGATGGTAAACCCGTAGCTTGTCTTAAAAAATATTCATTTACCTCAAGCTGCAAGTCACCTATCTTTTCTCTGCAACTGTCAAAAGTCAATGCAAACTCTTGGGCAACTCTCAGATTGAAGCCCTTAAATTTTTCAATGAATACACGCCAACCATTCCTTTCTAAATCGCCCCTGGCGTTATCATATGATAACAAGGTTTGGATGCCATTGGGCTCAATCCTTACCACTGGAGCCATGGAAAACAGAAGGGAATCAACACCGAAATCGGAGGTAGGGTTTGATAAGAAAACACAGAGTCATAGCCCCGAGTTTCCACAAAACAATGGAATGACAGTTCAAAATAGTAAGCAGAGGCGTTAATCACCATGCGTGGGGATGAGATCATGAAGCCCGAGGCCTTACAGAGCAGTAATATCACGTTGTACTTCATATGACACCTTGGCATATGGGTACGTATAAGGATGTAAACAATTGAAAACCATAGAACGCACGTTTATGACTTGATTACAAAGTAAATGTATCAATTAAACATTGGATAATTAAAAGTTTTATGAATCAAAAACCCCATTAATATTAATTGATTATTAAAGAGTGGAGGTCTTTCACTTATGTAACCAAGGCATGTTTAGGACCAAGGGGTTATAAACAAGGAAAACAATCATGTTCATATCAACATACGACAATTCAATAATAGACCATATGAATAGTTTTCCTTTAATAAAAAATCGAAACAAAATGTCAATTACAGCTGCAAGTTTTCATGCTTACAGTCATGAAAACAAAAATCAAAAGGAAGATGTGTAAAAAGTGACAAGTGACAAGTGTCGTTTAGTGAGAATGGTCATGATGAGTAATGAAAATTTAAAGACCTTGTGTAGGCAGCTTATAAACGATAGTAATTATATCACTGTTGCCAAGAAATCTTCAAATCAATTTTTCTAATTACATTGTACCAATCTGGTACACTTGCTCAACTACAACTCAATCTACACAATCATGTGCTAGATCTATGTGCTTTCTGCAAATCACTATCTGTCTCACTGATTGAGAGTATGCCCTCTCCTCTTTCTTCAACCGTTCCTTCTAGAAATGGGACTCTGCACCTACACCTGCTCTAAAGCTGGGAATGGTTGCTCCATTCTCACTGTGACTATTGAAATCTGGGAGTAATTTCTCTACTCCATCATGGAAACAACTTCATTTGAAATTGAGAGTGTCTCAATAACTGATACTAAAGATAGTTCTTCTTCTTTCATGGAGGTAACTCTATCTTTCATTGTAGTCATGTCTCCATGACCCAAATAATGTATTGCACCAACTGCCATGCAATTTTTAAATATGGAGATTTCTCCCCCTGAATCTCATACTATATATGAATCATGGTTGTTCTGGTTGTCTTCATAAATACTGGAACTATTTCTTCAATAAGTGTCTCGTCATAGTTTTTCTCCCTCTTGCTAGGAGAATTCTCTGGACACACATCAGGCTTTAAACATCTGCAACATGCTTGATATGTATAGATCAATCTTGGAAGTCAATATTGACTTCTCTTCTAGTCTCAGGGAAGAATCCATATCCTAGTCTTTCTGACTGGCTTCCTTCTCTGTTACCGAAACAAGGGAATCTTCTGAGGAGATTTCATATCTCCTAGAAGTTTTTGAAGCTACGATCTAGTCTTCTCACGACATCTGTCTCACAGTCCTGTAAGTTGTCTCTTCATCTGATCCTTTATGAGACCAGGCTTCGTCATGATTTCTTTTGAGTCTAAAAGGACTTCATTATCTCTTACACAGTATACTTGGTGTTGAATACCAAGTCTAAATATGAAAGACATAGTCAGGCTTCAAACGAGATTTGCTTCCCATTCTAATGTTCTGTCAGCTTTGGAGCCTTCTGCTCCTTTCAATCAATCTTCATATGAGATGCTCTGAATCTCAAGAGATAGCTTCTTCTTCATCTTCTTTGGTATATGAGTGTATATGGTCATGTACATAGTTTGCTTCATGTCTCATATAATATGTTGCCTTCAACAACCTTCACTATAGCTTCCTCAAGGTTATCACCTGTGACTTGAAACAAGGTCAACAAGAAAGAATAATACTTTTTTGATAATAGTAGATAAAACAATAGCACGAATAATCATCATAGTAGCTCCTTTAGAGCTATCACTTGTGACCCATCTGAAGTAAAGATCAAAAGTAAGAAATACAATACGAAATGAGGTCAACACTCTTATAGTGTTGTGGTCAAACATTCCTCCATGGCAACCTAGAACTATCACAAGAGATTTCTCCTAGAGGAGATGTTAGTTTGTATTAGGAAAATGATTACATTAAGCATTTATCTCAATATGCTCACATGCTACCGGGTATAGTACTTTTCAAAGACTAGTTATCAACTTGTCATGTGCAACTTTGAATCTTATCAACTTAATTAATCAAACCTAGAACCTGGAGCCTTGTACTTAGGAATGAGTGTGTTTCTTTTCTTCCAAGTCTTCTTCACTCAATATGACGAGTGCTTTCTTCAACCTGTCTTCTTGTACTAAGACAATATGCTATCTTGACAGAAGGTTGGGTTAGAGAATAAAGTCTACGATCTCAACTTTAATCCATCTAATACCTTGACTTTAATTTTGATCAAAGGTTAGTATAGCTACAACATGTAACACTGATCAAAATAATGTCATAACAAATAGATGCATATCCGAATAATCACACCTGGGTTGCATAATTCCTCTGAATATGTTGGATCTTGATATCCTTCTGGATCTATGGCAAGAGATCCCTTCTCTTGCAAATACCCTTTAAATCTTAACAATTTAAACATATGTGAGTACATACCTCTGATAGCATTTGCAGGTAGTGGCACCATATGGTAGTAGCAACAATGATCACTAACTCTTAAAAACTTCAAGGGTGACTGCAACTGGTACTACGTATGATACTTCAACTAGTACTCCAACTACAATTGATACCGCAACTGGTTCTGAGACTGCAACTTAGGGTTTTATGAGGAAAACCTAATTTTTCAAAATTCAAATTTTGAAATTTTGATCCAAGGTATAGATGCGCTGAGCTGAGGTGAGTAAGATGGCGCAGTCATATTTCTGAAAATCCAAATTTTACCCCCTCAAACTTGACCAATGAATTTTTGGACTGGTGCTTCTAGTTTTATGGTACATCTGGTACTTTGTGAAAACTAGGGTTTCACTTTTCAGAAGATCTACCCACTGAAAAGGTGCGCTGAAGGTGCCAAAGAATTCCTTGGGTTAGGGCGCACTTTTATAAATGGTTTTGAGGCTGAAAATCTTCTTCAATAAAAGCCCTAATTTTCATGTACGACAACCGTGACATTTTTCTTCTTCTTGTGAAAGATGCTCTCTTCAGCGTAGCTTTAATACCATGTGAAGGTTTAAGCTATTATTAGGTTTATTTTCAATTCACTAGATAACCATAGCATAGATAGGATCACTGAGAAATACACAATCACAAGTGACACAAAATTTATCTTGGGAAACCCTCATGGGGGAGAAAACCCAGCAAAAAATTCCTTAATATAGATAGCCAATACAATGCCAAGAGAATAAACCAAACAATACAAAAAGTCCTCTCCCAAGTAGTGCGCCTCTCTCTCTCTCTTCGTCTCCAACTGCAGCTCCAGAGTTGCGCTCTGATGATCAAGTGAGTGACTGAACAAATAAGGCGCTAGCCTCTCTTATTTATACAATCTAGCAGGCGTTGAACTAAGGTGTCTTTTCACTGGTAGGGCCGACTTCTCAATATGGGTGGTTATAACCACTTTTAATATATTCTGGGTGGTTATAACCACTTTAATATATTATGAGGCTGACTTCTCATTTATCCTATTACAATTAGGGTTTGACCAATCCGCAAAAGGGGATTTGGTCATTTACAATACCCGACATGATCAATCCACAAAAGGGGATTGATCTAATGAATAGTACATCAATAATAAATAGAATACTCTTTGCAGTTACATTATTCAAACACATCCAACTCCAAAGACTAAGGCAAGTGTCCATCCTTGCCTCATTGTTGGTTCCAACGTTTGATATTTGTCAAGGAGATCCTCTACAATGTCCAAATGTTTCACTTCGAACCTATTGGCACATTCATATTCAAATTCCTTCCACAATTCAGTCCATCTGCACAACAGTCTCAGACCAAGGAAAGGTCACCCCTCACCTTGCTGCACTATGAAGTCACCTCGAAACAAAGTCTTTTGTGACAACTTGACTCCACTATTCACCTCATGGAATAGTTATCCAATCTGCTGCAAGAACGACATGTCCAAACTGCCTTTGCATCACCACTTTATCACTTGATGATGCTTGAATTCCTAACTCTCTATGCCTTCGAATGGTGAGGCTTCACCCTCAACCACGTTGCCCCAAAGTAAGAGAAACACCTGTGTCTAAGTACTCTTCTTCATGCCGCAATTTTCTTGTCTGTATAATCCTCCTAATGAAGGCAAGCCCCCAAATCGCCTCCTTTCATCAAGTCACCCTTACGCAACTGAACTTTTGTGATGAGTGTGGCCAACACACCTACAGTCCTCAAACATCCCAACGAACTGTCCAAATTGCTCCAAGTAGAATGATTCACCCCAAATAACTTCCATGCCTTAGGCACATTCGAACCAATACTCCGCCAACTTCAACCAACGACCCCCACCATATCTCTAAGTCATCTCACAATCGTCCGCAAGTCACCAAGGTGTGCTCTGCCTCATCCAATGTCTCATAACAAAGGTGAGCAAACACCACCCAATTCACTTGATTTGTGTCTTCCCATTCAGGTTGACTGCCAACAATTCTTGGTCGACTCCTTTGCTAACTCCATCTGTCTATTGGAATGAAACTGTCTTGCCCCTATCGCAAGCATTCAAAATCTGGCACTTTCATCGCGACTCTTCAAGTCACCACGTAAGTCGACAAATCTGGCTAAGGAACCAAACACTAGGGTGCCTCATCCATCCTCTCAAACTTGACATGTACAAAATTCACTACTCACTTTATTGCAATGACCTGTCCAACTCACTTCCCCAAGCCACCTCCATGGTTGCTTTCAAATCTGCCTAAGTCCACCATAGGACCTGTCCAGGTAGGTCGCCTCAAGCTCTCCACACATCACCCAACCAAGGCATCCCAAAATTCTACAAGACTTCTTCAAATCTGCACCACTTGAGTCACCGAAGAAATATAATGCATTTGAACCAACAAGTCATCCGACTTTCCTTCAAAGAACTCACTACAACACTTAGGAAATGCAAGAATTCAAACAAACCATACCTTTCCAACGACATCATTTGCTACAACCATGTTCTAAGTCTTTTGTCTTGGACCTCTACTTGCCCAACCAACTAACTCTCTGCATGAACTCCCCTCAATCACTGTCCATAGAAAAATCTGCAAGACCTTCACTGCAATACAAGGTTGAGTCCATCCGTCCACTTTTGAAATCCATCTAAGTCCCAAACTTTGCATGCAACCGATCAAACTCATCTCCGATGCTTTTCCATCTCTGCACCTTGACTACTTCTACTTCAAGGCACCACGCATCCACCGACTGACTGTCAAGTCATACTACTGCTAACAGACTATTGTAACTTTGTGAAGAGTCACCTCATTTGAAAGTTGCAGTCTATCCACCAACAACCCAGCTCAACTTAACTATTGTTCTTAGCGATGCATAACACAAAGACATCATGATGGAAATGTGCCCAATGAACTTCCTGCCATGGAGCTGCTCCAGGTCACCTCAGGTCATCCAATGCACGCAAGTGCTTCACCTCGTTGCAACCCATAACTGATCCCCTTCGCAATCACTTCTTCAATCACCCTCTATGTTTCTCTTCTGTGATCATTTCTATGGTTAGATCTGCGACAAGTTGTGCGACAAATCCTGTGTTCTTGGTTCAACCCAACGAAATTTGCACTTGGTCTCTCCAAGGTGTGCACAACATGCCCGACACTGACTTCTGTCACAAATCAAACCAACCAAGTCTGCCTCTATGATCAAGTCTGTGACAAGTTTTGCGATGAACTCTATGATCATCACCCACCATGTCTAAGTGCTTTGTTTCACCATAAACCCTACTCTTGGTCTGCACAAAGTGTGTGCCTAGCTCAACCTTCCCATCGCACCGTCAATCGAACCTCTGGCGTAATTCTTATGCAAATTCTACGATGAACAAGTTCACTACAACAAACAATTCACCAAGTATGCGAACGTTCCCACTGAACTTCCTTCACAAGAAACTACCTTCAAAGTTTGTTATGATACCATCTATCGTCGAGGTAGTGGTAAAGAGATCCCCAACCCTTCTCCAAAATATGCAATGAATCATCTCTGATACCATCTGTCATGTCCCCGCAGAGTGCCTAGCTGAATTTTGCGATCGTGCACCTTTTGAGGGTGTGTGACACTACGACGTTTCTTGCTTGGCTGCTTGGAAACACTAAGGTTACTTCGTCCAGACTATGCCTCTTCACCTAAAGCATACCCATTCTCCGTTATAGGATATCGACGAGTCACACTCCTACTCTAATACAACTCTTGTATAATTAGACATTTGTTAACTGCTTTAACACTTGTCATATTTAAGGATACATCCATGAGAAACCTAGAGAATTGTGGAACAAACAAAACACAAATACAAATACAATGCGGGTGACACGAACAATGCCTAACATCTGACTAAGTTTTTGTTATTATGAAACATTTACAACATGAGCACTACCAGCTCTGTTTGCAACAGGGCAGAGTCAAACGACTCACCTCACCTCACCAAGACACTCATACATAGATCGTCATCAAGACTCTCCGCAACCACTTGCGGTGCACCTCATATGTGCCTCCAACGATGGAATTCTTGTCTCTTTGTTTTTGTAGACTCTGCCTCTTCGTTTCCGTAGAATTCATAGATTTTACTTTTGCCTCACACACGCCTCCAACAGACCTATTTTTACAGACTTGGCCAAAATCTACCCAAGAGAAACTCGCCCATCTTTACCAACAAATCCACCTCATGGCAACACAAGATCTCCCATGTGGAGAGACTTTGATCCTTGAGGGAGCTTTCCCTCTTCATTTGTCTCAGAATCACAGAGCTCTCTTGCTCTCCTTATCTTTCCAAGACCTCCTTCCTTTCTTGTTCACCCTTGTTCTCTTATAGGCTCTCCAAAGGTCACCATTGCGAACTGTGGCATCCTTTGGAGGTGTTGCACCCCTTCGCGAACCCATGCCCAAACCGTCACACCCCTTCGCGGACCTGGTCACCCAAACAAACCCATGCACTTTTCAACCGTAGTGCCCCTTGGGACTGACACACCCCTCATGTCGGTGCACCCCATCTGTAAAACCAACTCATCCTCTTGGGTGCGCACGCCCCTTAGGTGAGTCGGGACGACTCTCTTAAGTGCGCCCCCCATGCCTTAATCGATTCGTCTGTTTGGTGGACTGCCCAAGTCTTGCCCTCAACCCTTCATCAAATCATTTTTCATATGACTTGTGTCATAAGGAAACTTAGGTTGATCCAGGTGGATATTGGTGGCCACCCACCTTTTCCAACTGGCTCAAAACAATTTTTTGGCAATTTTGGTAATTTACTATTTTTAACAGTTTTTAACTTCCGGGGCCATTTTGAGGGCCTAAATGAAGGTTTTTCGAGATCAAGCTTCTCAATGATAGCCAAAGGCATGATTGAGCCCCCAAAATGAATCTCCTTGACGATACCTTTCCAATGGACTATCATGCGCCTAAAACGAAGATCGTATGCAAAAGTTACGACCCCGAGAAGTTGATGTACTAAAGTCTTACCCAAACGGATCCCACATGACTTTTGGTGCTTCATCTCCTAGGGTTAGGTTTTGGATGTATAGGGTTTTTGGAATTCCTGTTTATTGTAAAAATACCTTAAGAGCCTCAATGTAATTATCTTCTTGCGAATGCGAGTAGCCGTCACATCTCTTCTCAGAGATAAGCTTCCACCATTCTAGTGAGTCTTTCACTCTGTATCTTTACAGTCTCTGTACAATTCTTTCATTAATAGAAATCGTGTATTACTGCATATCTGTGTTTATGGTTGCATCTCTGATACATTTTTGTTATATTATTGAATATCTGCAATATCTTTGTGCATTTATTTATTATATATCCGCTCTCATTTCGTGCCGAAAATAATCCGGATCAATGGTATCCGAGCAGGCTGCTCTTGATCATTTTTCAGTGCATGTCCCCGACGAGGTTTGAGTATAGCAAGTTGGGTCTTGAGCTTGTCTCTCTTGAGGACAATTGCTCTCGCACACCCAAGAAACCCTCAATGGTAGAAGAAAAGAAAAATGACGGAGTAGACGATCCTATCAGTTTGTTGCTTGAGCAAGCTCTCACACGATAGAGGGACGAAATGATGGAGAATTTTTCCCACATCCTTCAATGCCTGTCGATAGTAATAGACACATATTCATCAAATGACCACTTTGGAGGAACCTCGAGCTTCCTTTGAATTGGGTTATTTGCAGCGATTTTAAAGTTGGGCCTTTATCGCCTTGTGATGCTGGGAATTCTCATGTTTCCACTTGTTTCCCTTCGGGCGACAAAAGATGGAAATCCCTGTCCAGATTCTGTGTTCATTAAGATGCCTGAAAAGAATCTTTTCTGGACGTCGCGTTATTGTATGTAGTTTGTCGATGACATGCTTTTATCGTCTTTGTAAATTTGGGTTTATTATGACGTTCTTTTCTGGCTTCAATGGGAAAACATAAGGTTTAAGTCACTTTGCCATTTTTATAATTGCTAGCCTGGTCAAATGGAAAATTTTGGAACCAAGTTAATCGTGGTATGGAGATTTTTTGTGTCTAAATGATGAAAATTCTAAGCTCTCTTAGAAGGTTCTGGTTGTGTAGGAACATTTGATCGTTGTGAGTCGGGTTCATCTCGATTTCTTATCCAGATGTAGAATTTGCTTTGGAGCAAGGGGACTTGTCTGCAGAGGTCCTCTGTAAAGCCTTCAGTGCCACTGAGGAAGATTTTTTACATTTTGTCACAAGATCATGGGAAGCCCAGCCCCGAATAGCTTCAGCAGGATCTTGTTGTCTTGTCGGAGTTATATCAAATAACACTCTTTACATGGCAAACCTTGGAGATTCAAGAGTTGTTTTAGGCAGTACCAGAGCTAAAAAGTCAATTATAGCAGAAAGATTATCAACAGAGCACAATGCAGCTTCTAAGGAAGTCCGTAAGGAACTGAAATCACTCCATCCAAATGATTCATATATAGTGGTTTTTAGAAATGGAGTCTGGCGCGTGAAAGGAATAATACAGGTACATGGAATGTGACTGCCTATCTCAGTTGAAAGGACAACGATACGGGTTATGATTGATGCTAGTGTTGCTTGCTTCCAAATATGGGAGGTTTCAGTGATCATGTTATTTGGGGCCTAAAAGGAAGATGGATAATGGTCGTAGCATGCTTCCGCATTTTCTTGTCTGCTGGATCAAATTATATTTTTGGTTTGTATTCACAAACAATAAAAGTAAATATGGGATATGATCAGGAGTGCACCATGGGTGGTTCTCACTATGGGTTCGGCGATGAACCTCACTGGATGTCTCATGATTTGGCTATCTGTCACGGGCAGAGTTGCCAAGCCTGCATGGCGGCAGATGTACATGTATCAATACATCTAGACTGGAGCGCTTCCGGGACTTTTTGGATTTATTCTCTTGTTGATGCTTTTACTATTGTATTTGTTGCACTATGGGTGCCTGAAACTAAAGGGAGAACCCTCGAGGAAATACAATCACCATTTCAATAAACTTGACTAGATTATATTACTGCAGTGAAGGCATCTTACTAGATTGTTAACAGAAATTTGGTGGATTCTGATATTGAAAAGAAAAACTGCAGCTTCCAAGTGCCAAAGAAAGAATGACGAGTGGTCAAATGATTGGTAACGGTTCCAGGAGCTGGCAGATGAGCTTGGCAGTTGCAGAATTCCATGAAGATGAACTGTTTCAGATTCCCAGAACACAAAGAGTTTATTTGTCTTTTTAAAAGACTAATGTATGTAACATTAAGAGTGGGGGGGAGAGGAGCGCAGCACTGGGAAAACCTCTGTCAAGAGGGTTTCATTGTAATGACTGAGTTTTTGTAAGCCATTAATGGAGTAATAAAGACAATTTTGCTTGAGATTGTGAGATTCATCACGGTCGATCTCTTTCAGCATGTTCTTCTTTTCTTTCAGTTGTGTTAAATTTGTTTGGATTTCATTATGTATGTCCCTTACTCACAGTTGATATTGTCTTTACCATATCTTTATGTCTTCCTTAATCCATCACGATTGCATTACAGTTTTTTTTCTTCTAACCGATGTGCTTCGTTATACTTTAGTACGACCACTACTATAACGAAAGGATTTGGGTTTTTTGTAATTGTTTGATGTCTTTCCTCTACACCAGCTATTAGCTGTGTAAGACCAGCCTACATTTTCAGAATGCTGCATATATCCTTTGCTACGTCGGCCTTTCCTTTTTCTTTCTACTACCACATCATGATTTATCAAAGCGCTGAAAGATAGACTTACTTTGCCTCACTTTCCACAAGTTATTTGATCTCTGCTATTGTCTCTTTTTCTCGGTTTTCATTTGACTCCATGCCCAATGGACCTTTTCCCTGGTTTAACACCCAAACTCCAAAAATCCAAGACCATCATTTACCCATAAATCTGCCCACCTTTTTCACACTACTTAAATTCCTACTGTGACATTGTTCGAGATATCCCTCTCGGGTTGGAAGGGGCAGCTCCCAATCCAAAGTGGTTCGATGTTGCCTCAGGATTGATTTGCTGCAGCCCATTTCAGTTTCGAGTGTCAACATTTTGGCGCCGTTGCTGGGGACGGAGGACGAAGTTATCTTCCCTGGGATACGACAAAGTTCAAATCTATCTCTTGATGGTGAACAAGGGATAGGCATTCAATTGGCTGTGATCATTCACCTGGCGACTCCTTGGTTCGTAGACTCTACATGATTTTGTTGGTGACTCCACTAGTCTCAAATGTCGAATTCATTCGCTGATCGAATTGCTGCAAGGTTTGCCCCTCTGGACTTTAAAAATGTTTATGGCTTTCCAAACACTATTCCAGACATTAAAATTTGGGCAGATATCCTTCCTAAATTTGGAGAAGATGAGGACGACAATCCTGGTCAACATTTGTTTGAATTCCACAAGCTCATGGAAGAATTAAATGTTCATCATGAAGATGTCCTCATGAAATTGTTTATGTTTTCATTGGAAAAAGATGCTAGACTCTGGTATAAATCCTTACCCCATTCCAGTATTCCTTCATTGAGATGCTTTCACACACTTTTTCATCAACATTGTAAGAGGATATATTCTGCTGAAATCCTTTTTGAAGATTGCTATGATACAAGTCCTCTTGAAGAGGAGGAAGAAAAAATAGAAATTTCTCAAGCTGATGAAGATGAGCGGTATGAGGAAGAGTTGGCTCATAAAGATGTTGGATCTTGTGAAATTTCTCAAGAAGAAGATATTCTGCATCACACAAAAGAGATAGAAAGGAATGATTGTTGTTTTATTCAGAAAATACAGAGACCACCTTCTCCTTTAACTAAGGAAGAGAAGGGTCTGCTCCTGCATAGCTATGTTGCAGCCCCTACTCACACAGATTTACAGCTTTCACATAGTCTCGGGTATGAGTGTCAAACTTCTTCCATTTCTGAAAATGTAAATCTGTTTTTAAATGGTGATAGTCATCTATTCCATGGAACTTTACAGCAAGTTAGTGAACCTGTTTATGACGATTTCCTGCCAAA
The DNA here is from genome assembly GCA_032191745.1 of Picea mariana. Classification (NCBI taxonomy): domain Eukaryota; kingdom Viridiplantae; phylum Streptophyta; class Pinopsida; order Pinales; family Pinaceae; genus Picea; species Picea mariana. Next base: position 26,783 of record JASDQU011026390.1, read on the forward strand.
AGATCAGATTTTAGACTCTGCTTTGATTCATGAAAAAGATATGGTTGCCATATTTAATGATCCTGAGCATAATAGATCAGAACATGGAGTAGTCTTGGATGTTTTAAAACCTCAGGACGATATATTTTTCCAAGACCCTTTTGCTGATCTTTTGGATTCATTTAATGGAGGAATATGCTATGTCATGAATATTTGGTCACAAGAATTGATGAAAGGTTTGCAAATCCATGATCACCAACAGGTCAGATGGGAGTTGTCGGTTTCCTTTTTCATCCTGCTCGAAGAAAGTGCGAGAAAGTTTCAAATAAGTAGGCAATTATTGGATTGGCTTCATTGGCATTTTCGTATCATTTGATTATGGAAATCTTTTCAGTAGTTAGAGTAGGTGATGTATATAAATAAGCTTGACTTCAAGCATTATATTACAGTGATGGTTTTCAATATGTTTTCAGTTCAGTTTTTGAATCCAGTATGGTTGTTATAAAGCATTACGACTCAATAGCCCAATGGATGAGTAAGCAGTTTTTCGTTCCGCAAAGATGCAAGCAAAGTGACAGAGTTCAGGATTTGATGATTTCGGGAAGCCAAATGGATGGAGGCACCTAGTCTACTGTTCTTGGCACTTTACGAGAAAGTGCCATCCCTAGTTGGAGCCGATGTTGTAACAGATAGCGAAATCGACTGCACTACCCAAGGTTCAAGTACAATCAAACCAACGAAATTGGAGGCATTTAAGGATGGAAGGGACAATGCCTATTATTGTAGTGACTGGATCTGCATTTTATTTAGTAGATCCTCTAGGCTATGCATGGGCAAAGGATTTTGAAAAAAGTGCCTATCTTTTGGTCCATCACCAAGTGATTGTGAGGTAGTCATGGTGTTAAATGTTGATGAATATTTCAGTCGTTTTTGGAGTCATGATGCATCTATTACTGAGTTGTGCAGCTCCCTGGTTTGTTGTGATAAACTCTCAAATATTACACTCAGAAATTGACATGACAATATATAGTGAAGATACAGTAATTGATGAACAATCCCAGGTAACCTCTCACAGGGACTTTATTTATAAATAACATATCTCAGCAAATGCAATTGAAGAGGGAACGGCATGGAGATCTTGTTGCTGTGCATGTTTTTGTGTCTGAAAATGCTGAGAAACAGAAGTCTGTGGAGCTGGACGATGGGTCTATTGATGGGGAGACACTAAATATTGCATAGAATGGCTCTTCTCATTATGGTGTTCATGAAAGTCTTAATCTTGTTGGAGATGATGAGGAAGAACACAAAAACCATCCAGTCACTGTGAAACATGGTGTAATAAAGGATGAAATTGTTTGAATTGTACAAAGGGCCAAAAGAGATTATGTGGCTTGTTTAGATGAAACTGAAGAAGTGGTAGTTTCGGTGTTTAACTCCAGAAGGCAAGAACAATTATTGTATGTTCCAATGGACCAGAGAATCCCATTGATGCGTGTGGTATCGAGACAAAGGTCTCAACTTTTGGGGCAAAGATTTGTTATACGAATAAATGGATGGATACGATCGTCAAGATCAGGTCATTGAAATCAGTGGAGATTTAACATAAAACTTTGGATTCTTTCGGGCCCTTCAATAGTTGTTAGCATTTTCAATTTTATGCTCAATTCCATATCTCAAATGTTTGTTGGTCACCTTGGGGAGTTGGAACTCGCAGGAGCATCCATAGCTAGCATGGGAATTCAAGGATTAGCCTATGGAATTACGCTGGGAATGGCAGGCGCAGTGCAGACTATGTCTGGGCAAGCTTACAAAGCTAAACAGTACAATATGCTTATAGTCATTTGCCAACAGTCGACGAGACAAAGCTGTTATAATAATAGGTTGCTCCGTTGGAGGAGCTGCGCTTACAGCAGTACTGTCCTTGGCATATTATCTGAAACAATTATAGTCTGACGAAGTGTTTCGTAAGAGAATATTGGCAAATTGCCTATTTCACGCCCAGGCAGTTGTGAGAATGAACTTGGAGTTGGAGGTTTTGGGTCGGAGATCTACGAAATAAGTTGATTTGAACAATGCATAGACGGTTCGAAGCACAGAAATGGCCATAAAAAGCACCGAGGTCATGCCTCGATAACGAATAGTGCCGAGAAGATTCTGGTCGTCGTAAATGGTGCGAAGGAGATTACCAAATATGCTCGGGAATGGGCACTGACGCATGTCACACAGTCTGGCGACTCTACTGGCAGTTATCATCGGCGATAAAACTGGTCGAAAAATGTGGGCTTTCCCCAAGATTAGTTGGAGACTATGTCAGCGGCTACAGGAAGCAACATAACGGATATTGTTCTCGGGAGTTTCGTTTGCGATTCAAAGAAGGTGAAGGTGAAGGTAGTATCCGCTCCATTACCTGGCGCCACAGCTGCTGAAGTGAAAAAGGCACAAGCTTTTGGATCGCAGTCACGACCAGATAACCGGCGCGATGCCATTGCAAGTGATGAAACGAGCAGTTTTAGGTGCCCACAGTCTAGCTTCCCGAAGCACGACGATTACTTTTCTAGAATCATTGGTTTCTGAATTTTCACCTTCGACTGCCAGTGCATAGGACTTCCTGCAGAAGTTCCATGAAGACTGTTGGGCTTCCTTTGAATTGGGTTATTTGCAACGATTTTAAAGTTGGGCCTTTATCGCCTTGTGATGCTGGGAATTCTCATGTTTCCACTTGTTTCCCTTCGGGCGACAAAAGATGGAAATCCCTGTCCAGATTCTATGTTCATTAAGATGCCCGAAAAGAATCTTTTCTGGACGTCGCGTTATTGTATGCAGTTTGTCGATGACATGCTTTTATCGTCTTTGTAAATTTGGGTTTATTATGATGTCCTTTTCTGGCTTCAATGGGCAAACATAGGGTTTAAGTCACTTTGCCATTTTTATAATTGCTAGCCTGGTCAAATGGAAAATTTCGGAACCAAGTTAATCGTGGTATGGAGATTTTTTGTGTCTAAATGATGAAAATTCTAAGCTCTCTTAGAAGGTTCTGGCTGTGTAGAAACATTTGATCGTTGTGAGTCAGGTTCATCTCGATTTCTTATCCAGATGTAGAATTTTCTTTGGAGCAAGGGGACTTGTCTGCAGAGGCCCTCCGTAACGCCTTCAGTGCCACTGAGGAATATTTTTTACATTTTTTCACAAGATCATGGGAAGCCCAGCCCCGAATAGCTTCAGCAGGATCTTGTTGTCTTGTCGGAGTTATATCAAATAAAACTCTTTCCATGGAAAACCTTGGAGATTCAAGAGTTGTTTTGGGCAGTACCAGAGCTAAAAAGTCAATTATAGCAAAAAGATTATCAACAGAGCACAATGCAGCTGCTGAGGAAGTCTATAAGGAACCGAAATCACTCCATCCAGATGATTCATATATAGTGGTTTTTAGAAATGTAGTCTGGCGCGTGAAAGGCATAATACAGGTACATGGAATGTGACTGCCTATCTCAGTTGAAAGGACAGCGATACGGGTTATGATTGATGCTAGTGTTGCTTGCTTCCATATATGGGAGGTTTCAGTGATCACGTTATTCGGGGCCTGAAAGGAAGATGGATAATGGTCGTAGCATGCTTCTGCATTTTCTTGTCTGCTAGATCAAATTATATTTTTGGTTTGTATTCGCAAACAATAAAAGTAAATATCGGATATGATCAGTAGTGCACCATGGGTGGTTCTCACTATGGGTTCGACGATGAACCTCACTGGATGTCTCATGATTTGGCTATCTGTCACGGGCAGAGTTGTCAAGCCTGCATGGCGGCAGATGTACATGTATCAATACATCTAGACTGGAGCGCTTCTGGGACTTTTTGGATTTATTCTCTTGTTGCTGCTTTTACTATTGTATTTGTTGCACTATGGGTGCCTGAAACTAAAGGGAGAACCCTCGAGGAAATACAATCACCATTTCAATAAACTTGACCAGATTATATTACTGCAGTGAAGGCATCTTACTAGATTGTTAACAGAAAGTTGGTGGATTCCGATATTGAAAATAAAAACCGCAGCTTCCAAGTGCCAAAGAAAGAATGACGAGTGGTCAAACGATTGGTAACGGTTCCAGGAGCTGGAAAATGCGCTTGGCAGTTGCAGAATGCCATGAAGATGAACCGTTTTAGATTCCCGGAACACAAAGAGTTTATTTTTCTTTTTAAAAGACTAATGTATGTAACATTAAGAGTGGGGGGGCGAGGAGCACAGCACTGGGAAAACCTCTGTCAAGAGGGTTTCATTGTAATGACTGAGTTTTTGTAAGCCATTAATGGAGTAATAAAGACGATTTTGCTTGAGATTGTGAGATTCATCACGGTTGATCTCTTTCAACATGTTCTTCTTTTCTTTCAGTCGTGTTAAATTTGTTTGGATTTCATTATGTATGTCCCTTACTCACAGTTGATATTGTCTTTGACATATCTTTATGTCTTCCTTAATCCATCACGATTGCATTACAGTTTGTTTTCTTCTAACCGATGTGATTCGTTATACTTTAGTACGACCAGTACTATAACGAAAGGATTTGGGTTTTCTATAATTGTTTGATGTCTTTCCTCTGCACCAACTATCAGCTGTGTAAGACCAGCCTACATTTTCAGAATGCTGCATATATCCTTTACTACGTCGGCCTTTCCTTTTTCTTTCTGCTACCACATCATGATTTATCAAAGCGCTGAAAGATAGACTTACTTTGCCTCACTTTCCGCAAGTTATTTGATCTCTGCTATTGTCTCTTTTTCTTGGTTTTCATTTGACTCCATGCCCAATGGACCTTTTCCCTGGTTTAACACCCAAACTCCAAAAATCCAAACCATCATTTACCTATAAATCTGCCCACCTTTTTCACACTACTTAAATTACTATTGTGACATTGTTCGAGAGATCCCTCTCGGGTTGGAAGGGGCAGCTCCCAATCCAAAGTGGTTTGAGGTTGCCTCGGGATTGATTTGTTGCAGCCCATTTCAGTTTTGAGTGTCAACACATACCATGGGATTCGTAGAAAGAAGACAGTTCCAAGAACACCACAAGAAAACGGTGTGTCAGAAAGGATGAACAAGACAATCATGGAGCGTGCAAGGAGTATGAGATTGCATGCCGGTTTTCCCTTACAGTTCTGGGCAAATGATGTAGATACTGTTATTTACTTAATAAAAAGAGGACCTTCAAGCTCTTTGGATGGTAGAATTCTAGAGGAGGAATGGACAGGAAAAAAGGTAAACTATTATTTTTTGAAAACTTTCGGTTGTGAAGCATTTGTCCATATTG
>JASDQU011026390.1:32163-44121 GCA_032191745.1 Picea mariana
AATAAAGGAAGGACCTGGAAATTTTTCTGGTGGACGTAGCCCACACTGGGTGAACCACGTAAATCTGTGTCTCTATTGTATTGTGTATCATCTGTGTTTTGTTTCCGCATTTTTTTTTACTTTATTGCTCCACGGTCCTGTTTTTCTAACACAACACCACACCCGTAGCCATACAACATCGGGTGTCTTCACCAAGGACAAGATCTCCGTGTCAGCCAACAATGTCGATTATCATACGACATCCAACCCTTCAAGGATGAGTTATTATGTGATGTTGCCCCACTGGATGTATGTGATGTCCTATTGGGCCAACTATATATAAGGAGACACCATGTTTTTTATGAGTCTCGACCCCGTAGTGTCATTGTTACTTTGGGGGGTCATCTCTACAGAATACCAGAGGTAGTTCCAACTATTGTTCCACCTAAAAAGTGCAGCAAGGTAGTATCTCATACTGCAAAATTCAGCTTCTTCACAATCTGTTCAAAAGGGGAACAGAAGGACACTACAAACACTACAGCCTCGCCCTAAGCACCTTCTATCCAACAGAAGCAGGTCGACAAGGTTGCAACAAAGCGCAAAGATTCCTTCTGCACAAAGGAATATCATGTAGCCAGACTAGCTAAAACAATCCAACCCTTCCAGCTACATGTTCGTGACAACCTTCAACAAGCTAAGCATCACAACTTCTCTAACAAGGCAAACAACTCATCAAGATGCAGATTCAGCAAACACTTTTCCCTCTCCTTCGGGCACTCAACGCAATGGAGACCATTGCTTCCTAAGGAGGGAGGATTGATCCAGATGGATATCGGTGGCCACCCACCTTTTCCAACTGGCTAAAAATAGTTTTCTGGCAATTTTGGTAATTTACTATTTTTAGCAGTTTTTAACTTCTGGGGCCATTTTGAGTGCCTAAATGAAGGTTTTTTGGGATCAAGATTCTCAATGATAGCCAAAGGCATGATTGAGCCCCCAAAATGAATCTCCTCTACGATACCTTTCCAATGGGCTATCATGCATCTAAAACGAAGATCGTATGCAAAAGTTACGACCCTGGGAAGTTGATGTATTAACTTACCCAAACGGGGCCCACATGACTTTTGGCGCTTCATCTCCTAGGGTTAGGTTTTTGGATGTCTAGGGTTTTTGGCATTCCTGTTTATTGTAAAAATGTCTTCAGAGCCTCATTGTAATCATCTTCTTGTGAATGCGAGTAGCTGTCACATCTCTTCTCAGAGATAAGCTCCACCATTCTAACGAGTCTTTCACTCTGTATTTTTACAGTTTCTATACAATTCTTTCATTAATAGAAATCGTGTATTATTGTATATCTGTTTTTATGGTTGCATCTCTGATACATTTATGTTATATTGTTGAATATCTACGATATCTCTGTGCATTTCTTTATTATATCTTCGCTCTCATTTTGTGCCAAAAATAATCCGGAACATAGGTGGAGTTGTCCCTTGCTACATCGTGGGCCCAAGGAACCCCAACTCTCCCCTGTATGAAGACTTATGTCTCCTCATTCACACCAAGTGTGTTGCATAACCGATTCAGATTGTGGTGTGCACCTGCCCGAGCTAAGCTCAAGTCTTACATAAACAATTTCAAAATACACATAAATTTTAGGAATTGGCCAAACATTCTACCTTTTGGTATTTTTACTGGAATCCAAGGATATAAATGTGGACAACATCTCTATTTTTTATTGTTTAAATTTCATTTCTGAATGCATAAATGAATTTGGCAAATCATAATACTCTTAAATGTTAAGAGTATATTAAAACAAAATTATGACTTAACCAATGTACGTCAAAAAATTTGTGTGGAAAATAAAGACCATTTGATCTCGTTTTCCAATGAAGTCACAAAACTGACCATTTTATGAGATATGCTTCAATCATTTAATGAATTCTATGCAACACACGGTCGAAATCGGATATCGAATCCAAAAAGTTGGTGCATGAAGCTGTATAAATTACGACAACTATGAGACGTACACTAATTAATATTTTTCTTTTAAATTTCTTCCTAGAGAATCTTTCTCAGAATATTTCGATGTTCATGTTCATTAAACAGCTTTGAGTACTGTATTTAAAATTGTGTAGAAAACCATCATTCGCTTCGAAGATGTTAGTACAGAAGACTTCTAAGAAGTATAACACAAATAAGCTCTGACACTAAAGGTGACCAGCAAAGGAGAAGCATAAGTTGCATATCGATCGACGATACCCATAAAAGGTGACCAGCATAGACGGTGTTAGAGATCATTTACTACAATCTAGGAAAATTTCATTAAATGAACACTGTAGTAGAAAGTTCCATGAAATGATGATAATAATTGTAGAATTGTAACAATGGTGTGCATTAGGTAGAGATATGTTGATGTCAATAACACTTACTACATCAAATATCCACTTAAAAAAGATTATACAAGGTGCTACAAAACATTTACTACGATCGAGGAAAGTTTCATTAAATGAATATGGCAATAATGGTGTGTAGAGTTACATATATTTTCCACAATCGAGTCTGAATATGATACTAATTGTAGAACTGTACTAATGGTGTGCAGCAGGTCCTATTAGCTGGTAGGGTGACAATATCCGCCAAAATCGACTGTAGAACGGTAATAGTGGTGTGCAGCAGGTCCTGTTAGCTGGTTAGAAATGAGTAATCTAACTCTGGAGCAATCTTCTATACTAGTTTGGTTTTTCAGGCAAAAAAAATAGGCATGAATCCTGTCAAAGTTTCAAGGGTCGGAGTTCTGGATTGGCTGAAAATTTAAAAACGGACCGTTGGAAAACTTGCCGGGAAAATAACTAGAGAGGAAAGATTACTCCCGAGCAGGACTGGAATTTGACGTCTCATAGGACATTTTTTTTGGTTTTTAGAAGTATTTGACAAGTGGATACAAAATCTACACGTCAAAATTTATCAGTATAAAAAATCTCAACCCGTCATAAATTCTAGGTGCTTAGTTTACTATATTGTGTCACCTACCTAGGCTCACACTGAAGAGGGTTGAGAAAAGGTTTGTTGGAGGATTAAATATAACAATAAACAAAATTTAATTAGTTTCAGACTCTCAATCCTTGAAATTTAATTAGTCCATAGTCCTAGTTCACATAAAGTGTTAATATTTAATTGAATATCTATTCACTAATAGAAAATTTGACACTCATGAATTTGGGGTAAAACTAAAATGATGGGCATGAAAAAAAAATAACCGTCATCAAAATTTCACTTGACAGGTAAGATAAATATTAGAAATTCAAATCCAATAGCCTACAAACCACCTACCACAACATGCGTAGCAGGGTGGATATTGACAACTGGTTGTTTGCACTGTACTAATTATCAAGTCTGTCCATGGTAGATAAGTTTAATTAACTTTATGACGTGACTTTTAGACGCTTAATAAATCGTGCATTGTGTTCTACTTTTCTCACTAACCCTATAAGAACATAAGCAGCGCTGCATCCAGCTGGTTCAAAGAGTGAAAGCTATGAATTTTCTTTGCATGAATCCAACCCAATGGGCAACGTGAAATCAATAGAGAATGTGCTTGCCATGAAGGGCAGAGACGGAGAGACAATCTATGCTCGTGTTTATTTATCTAGCCAGGTAGCTATTTTAATTAATTATATTGTTTTTCAATACTTCATTCAAAGTTTTAATTTCAATAGCTTTCAGGATTTAGTTAAATGACTTGAACCATAAGTTTGTTTCTATTTTAATTTTTAAATCCGAATGGAGTAGGTTAGGTCAAGAGCAAATAGACTGGGTTTTTAGGTAAAAAGAAATGGGTTTGAATCCGACCAGATTTTCAGAGGTAGTCTGAGTTTAGCATGGATCAAAGTTCCATGCATTTCAAAATCTTAGTTCAGGGGTTTGGCTGAATTTTAAACCAACCTAGATGCTCAGAAAATCGATCAGAGTTCTGGATTGGCCGGAAATTTAAAATGAAACCGCAAAAAAACCTACCAAAAAGATAACTCGAGAGGGAAGATTACTCCCTAGTTAATCCACTCCATTCTGAATTTGTATTTCAATGCTTGCGAGAGTAATGAGTCATTAGTTTATCATGAAAATTATAAATCACAAATTCAGGATTAGTAGAACCATAAGTCTATTTCATTTTATTATCTCCAAGATATTTTAGCTTGTTTCATCCTTTCTATTATTTTTTGAGATGTACGCAGTTGAAAATGGTACAAGTGATAAATCCTATTCTGGAACATGAAATCTCCCAACATATGAGCTTTCATAACTTGAAAGGAGGAGATGGTGTATTTCGCATTGCAGATTTAGGGTGTGTAATGGGAATTAATACTCTTCTTGGGGCCGACACCATCGTCCGAGCCATCCAAACAACATGTAGTTCTCATTCTATCGACGTGCCAGTATTTCAAGTTTACTTTGATGATCTTCCTTTCAATGATTTTAACTCGCCACTTCACTCGTTGCCTCCACATGAACAATTAATAGACCGTGCCCACAAGGAGGATGAAGACGAGCGTGGTTTTACTGAACCTTCGTCAACGAGATATTAGTTTGCAGCAGTGGTCTCCAGGTCGTTTTACAAGAGACTTTTTCCACTGAAAAGCCTTCATTTTTGTCACTCTTCTAGCAACCTTCACTGGCTTTTGCAGGTAAATGCTATTGCTCTCTTGTCTGGTTTCTTCTTTTGTGCACTTTTCAAGAATTCACTTTCCAAGAAAGAAAAGCACATACCCAATGTGTGTTGTTTAATTGTTTTATGAAAAGATTTTTCTTGTTGGAATCGATGACATAAATTTGTATGAAATTATTATTTTTTGTTGTTTCGTAGATTTAAGTGATTATTTTTGTAGAATGAGAGTGCCCTGGGAGTTATTCAGCATGCTGAATTCATTTTTACATTCAGAAATGAATTCTAAACAACAAAAAATAGTGATTCATGTAAATTTATATTGCCAGATTCTAGCAAAAAATTCCATTTCGTAGAACAACCAGCCAACACTTTTTTGAAAGCAGTAGGTTAAAGATTCTACTAAATGAAGATTTTTCCTGGGATATTAGCCGAAATCCTGCCAAAAATTGTTGGATTAGTAGATTTAAGTGATTATTTTTGTAGAATCTGAGTGCCCTGGTAGTTTTTCAGCATGCTGAATCCATTTCTACATTCATAAATGAATTTTGAACAACAAAAAATAGTGATTCTTGTAAATTTATATCCCCTTCTAAAAAAACCATTTATGATGAAAAATTTGGAGGACACTTGGATTTTATAGAAATAATCACTCAAGTCTATGGATCTAACAATTTCTCACTGTATTTCACACAAAAATCTCCTAAAAATATTGCCAAAAAATAATCGTTTCTTAAAACATTTATACTACCACACCCATATACACATATACACCCACCCACCCATATACAGTGAATTTTTATCAATATTATGAAAAAGCTAAAAAAAATTATGAAGTGATTGTTTAGTGTGTTGAGGACTTGGTTAGTAAAAAAATTATGAAGTGACAGTTTATTTATGGTTTACAGTGTTGAGGAATTGGAAACCAGGACTATTTGTTTATTTATCCAATACAATTTATTGGAAAATAATATATAAAAGTTAATACATCTTTCATGTCTAATTTATTCGCGAGCAGTTTTTAAAAGATTTTCTTTGATTTCACTAAAAGCTTTAATACTTTTTCAGAAGAATACAATTTATTGGAAATTAGTGTTCTTTGGTAGTTCGTTAACTCGGATTTTGAAATATAACATTGTATTTAGAAATGGTAATTTGATTTTAATTATTTTTTTGGGTTTTTTAGATGGAATCAGGGATGTAAGTCTGGACAAAATAGTTATTTTCTATTGTTTAAATTGTATTTTTGAATGCATGAATGGATTCAGTGTGCTGAAAAACCCCCAAAACACTTGGATTATACAATCTTAGCCACTCAAATATGCAGATCCAACCATTAATCACCAGATTTGGGGCAAGATCAAACGGAAACAATCATTGATAAGACTACTGCATAGAATTATCACCCCTTCAACTAATCCTTCCTCTTCCAGCCCGTGGCACACAGATCGATCTTTTTCAGCGCAGCTGATTGCCTAATGGCATTCATAAACTCACATAGATTTACTAGGTTTTGCTCATCTGTTCTGATATCATATGTTGAGTAGCATAAGAATAAATTCAACAAGATTTGATGACAAATAAAACAATAGCAACAATCATACAAATGAACACAGTGATTTAGGTAGCAATTCAAGAAAGAATTACAATAATCAAACTTAGGCTTACAACTATCTCATACTCACACATCTCTCTCTCACTTTACCTCTATTGATTGAGGTACATAGATACATCATCTTCCAACAATTACATACATTTAATGTGTCTATTAACTTACATAAATACATCATCTTCCAACAATTACATACATTTAATATGCACCTAACCAAATTCTATTTTTAACTCATTTCATTCAACTGAAAGCAGAATAATGGCAGCCAGGAAATCCTATCCTATCCCTCAGAAATTGGTTAACACCTTTTCTAACAAATGCATCGACTCAAAAAATTGCAAAATATAATTTTAAGTTTATCCACTCTTGCCATTTATAAAGGTGTTAAAACAATGAAATTATGATCGGGATACCAAAGACACTCAAAGTTTAATTTTCAAAAATCTTATATTTATTCAATTGAATATTTTTATTTTGTATAAATGAAAAATCATAGTTATTATAGGTGTATTTTTTGTCATAATATTTTTGTTTTGACAGTCATTGATAACTGTGATTAAAGTCATTTGTTACCTTTCAATTTCCAGAGGTCAAGATAATAACTGAATTAAAATGATATTGCAGGTTCCGGATAGCGTTGTTGACAACAATTCTCCAGCTTGGAATGGAGGAGCAGTTTATATATCCAAAGATGAAGTGGGTGCTGCCTATCTCTCTCAATTTCGCAAAGATTTTTCTGCATTTCTAGCGGCACAGGTAGAGGAGATGGTACCCAGAGGATGCATGTTTATATGTCTACCGGGTCGTATTTCCTTGGACATAAAGGAACAAGGCGGCATAGGATACATTTCTCATCACATGGAAGCTGCGTTTGAAGAGCTTATCAAGGAGGTAATATATTCTTTTTCTTCTTCTATTGAATCCACTGACTGCACTGTCAATGTTAATATAATTATATGGATGGATTTAAGAGGTGAAGGGAATGAGTGAAAAGGAGAAAATGGATTCGTTCAACCTGCCAGTCTTCTGCCCAAATGTTGAGGAGTTGGAGGGCACTTTCAACCTGCCAGCTTACTGGTGTGTTGCACTTTCTTCCATAAAGTGCCTCAAATGGGCTCATCTTTAGAGATGCTTGGTACCCATTGTTATAATCAAACTCTACCAAGTGTAGGTAGTCTTCCCATTTTGATGGTTTATCCATCACGTACATCCTCAACATATCTTCAATCACTTGATTCACCCTCTCTGTTTGACCATCTGATTCTGGATGATAAGTTGTACTGCAATTCAAATTTGTTCCAAACCCATCCAAAATTTTGAGGTAAATTTTGGACCTCTGTCAGACACAATTGTCTTGGGTATGCCATGTAATCTAGCAATTTCCCTCATATAAACATCATCAATGTTCGCTGCCTTGTGAGTGAGCTTAACTGGAATAAAATGGGCAGCTTTAGTGAGCTTATCCACCACTACCATGATAGATTCATGTTGCTTGTTTGTTCTGGGTAGTTTGGTGATGAAATCTATTATTACAACTTCCCATTTCCACTCAGAAATGGGTAATGGTTGAAGCAAACCAACTAGGTGTCTATGCTCAGCCTTTACCTTTTGACATTCCAAACATCTGGCAATAAAATCAGCAACCTCTTTCTTGATGCTTGGCCAATAATATTGGTTTTTGACAATTGCAATAGTTTTCTGATAACCTGGGTGCCCAACATAAGGTACATTATGCATTTCCCCCAATATCAGAATTTTCAATTCCTGGGAATTTGGTACATAAATTATGCCCCTGTACATGATAATTTCATCATTAACTAGCTTGCATTCCTCAATTTTCTGCTGCCAAAAACCTTGCTGTAATTTTTCCACTAATTCCTTGTATTGCAAATCTGATTTGGCAGCCTCTAAAATTCTATCTTTCAAATCCGATCGGTACATGATAATGGTTGTAGTATGCATTTAATGCACTCTTCTATTGAGTGCATCAGCCACTTTGTTCTCTTTCCTCTTGATATGTTTTATATCAAAGTCATATTCACTTAGAAATTCTAACCATCTGGTTTGCCTAGCATTTAGGTTTGGTTGATCAAATAAATATTTCAGACCATTATGGTATGTTCTTAGCTCAAACCTTTTCCCCATGAGGTAGTGTCTCCATTTCCTCAAGGCATGCACTATGGTTGCCAACTCCAAATCATGAGTGGCATAGTGTCTTTCATGCTCCTTCAACTTCCTTGATTCATAACATATAACAAACCCATTTTGACTGAGGACTCCACCAAGTCCTTCTTTACATGCATCTATGCATACAATAAAGTCTTCATTTTGGTCTGCAATTCTTAGCATTGGAGCACTTGTTAATAATTGTTTCAAGTGTTGGAAACTCTTTTCACATTCCAATGTCCACTGAAAATTCACACCCTTTCTTTGCAAGGAAGTGATTGGGTGTGAAATCTTTGAGAATCCTTCAATAAATCTCCTATAGTAGCCTGCAAGACCCATGAATGATCTCACATCTATCACATTCTTTGGCGCAGACCATTCTCTAATGGATTCTATTTTCTCAGGATCCACTGCTATCCCATCCTTTGATACGATATGCCCTAAATAATTAATTTGCTTCTGATAAAATGAGCACTTGCTCAACTTGGCATACAACTGATGCTCCCTTAATACTTGCAACACCATCCTAAAATGATGTTCATGCTCTTCTTCTGACTTGGAATATACAAGAATGTCATCCAAAAAGAAAATGACAAACTTGTCTAAATATTCTCAGAAAACACCATTTATTAAGCACATGAAAACAACTGGTGCATTTGACAACCCAAATGGCACCACTGTGAACTCATAATGACCATACCTTGTCCTGAAGGCGGTCTGGTTGATATATTCCTCTTTAATCCTTACATGATGGTATCCTGACCTGAGATCTATCTTTGAAAAGATCTTTGCATCCTTCAATTGATCAAAAAAATCATCAACCCTTGGAAGAGGATACTTGTTCTTAATAGTCAATTTATTCAATTGTCTGAAATCAATGCACAATCTTAATGTTCCATATTTCTTCTTCACAAACAATACTGGGGCACCCCAAGGTGACACGCTTGGGAATATATACCCCTTCTTTAGAAGCTCTTGAAGTTGCATTTGCAACTCCTTCAGCTCTGGTGTACTCATTCTGTAAGGAGTCTTTGACACTAGAGCTGCTCTAGGAATTAAATTGATAGAGAAATCAATATCTCTCTTTGGGGGTAGTCCTGGTACTTCCCTAAACACATCTTCAAACTCTTTTAGGACTACACAATCTTCCAAATTTGGCACCTTATCTTTAGGTGTCTCTTCCATATGTGCTGCAAATATTTGACATCCTTTCTTGTAACATTTCTTCGGCTACAATGCTGAAATTTCTCTGATGATTACTGCCCTTGGGATTCCCTGCACTTTCCTTTGGTTTCCATCCTCATCCAAGCAAGTAAAATCCTTGTTATGACAGTCTAGGATAGTATGATGTTGGTCCAACCAATCCATTCCAATTAGACATTCATAGGAACCTAAAGGTAAGATGTTCAAATCTGCCTTGGTGTTCAGTCCATTCATGTTCATAAGACATGACTTAACCATCTCACTAACTTTTCTTTTGGCTTCGGTAGCCAGCTGCACCAACCAATATTTTCCATGCTTTCTTCTTGACAAATGCAAACTTTCCACCATCTTAGGATCTATATAACTATGACTAGCTCCTGAATCAATTAAAATAGCAATGGTTTGGTTGTTGATCATACCTTCCACTTCAATCATATGTGACTGATACTCTGTTTTCTTGTTGTCCAGGCTGCATAGATCCTTGGCACATTTCTGCCCATGTCCTTCACTATTTCAACTTGCTGTACATTGTGAATAGTTCTCACTTTTTCACCTCTGTGAGGACAATCTCTGTACATATGATCTCCTTTACAACCCCAACATTGAATAGGTGGTTGCCTTGGCCTTTGACCCTCTGTTTCAATCGCTCTAGGCTCTCTAGGAGTTGGCTGTCTCTGAGGGTTATTTCTGAAGAATGGTGGATTAGACCGCTTCTTCCTTTGATCCATCTTGAACTTCTTTTTGTCTTCCCAATCTTTTTGGAAAGTTGGTCTTTCTTTTTGTTGATCATATAGGTGTTGGCAAATATTTAACAGACAGCGAATGCTTGTCATTGATGGCAAGTACAACAATGAAGATGGCATGGGTGCCTGTGTTGCCATCAATGCCAAAGGGGGAGATTGTTGGCAAATATTTAACAGACAGTGAATGCTTGTCATTGATGGCAAGTACAACAATGAATATGGCATGAGTACAAGAAGTTTGTAACAGACAGGAAAACAGAAGATAAGTTCAGGAAGACCAGCAACGCAACAATGATCGAATGACAAGATCAAAGTGTTGGTCAAACTCCATTTCGGAGTTTTTGTTGTCGGGATTTCAGAAATCGGGTGATAGAAATGTCAAGGATCATTACAACAGGAGTCTCGAACTCGCGATATGCGAAATCGCGAAATATCCTCAATCGTCAAATCGAGGATTGATCTAAAGCGTTGATCAAGCATGATGAAGGCTCGTAAAGTTTGAGAAGCATTTCTGATCATTGGATCCCATTCAAAATTCCTGAAAGAACGAGGGCTGTCAGATCTGAATGTAGACAAGAAGAGCGCACTGAAGAGGAGGATAGATCTCAGGCATTAGATCCAAGCGCAAGATCCAACCATCGTTGGATCAAGGAGAACCTGCACATTCTTTAAAGTACAAGGAGAAGCGGGCGTTCAAAATTCTGAAAGAAGGAGGACCGTCCATTTACGGGTAGGACACGTGGGGAAAGATCATTATTTCGCTGACTGGAGAGTCAAAGAAACAGGGTTCCCTAACCTCTAGAAATCGTGACTTAATCTGAGCCGTCAGATCAAGGTTTGATCTGGACTGTTGATCCCAGTCCATTTTGGAGTTTCGCGGATCGAGAGTTGGAGATGTCAAGGAATATCAACCACAGGAATCCCAAAATCGTGATATGCGAAATCGCGACTTAATCTGAGCCATCAGATCAAGGTTTGATATGGACCGTTGATCCTAGTCCATTTCGAAGTTTCGTGGATCGAGAGTTGGAGGTGTCAAGGAATATCAACCACAGGAATCCCGAAATCACGATATGCGAAATCGCGACTTAATCTGAGCCGTCAGATCAAGGTTGAATCTGGACCGTTGATCCCAGTCCATTTCGGAGTTTCACGGATCGAGTGTTGGAGATGTCAAAGAATATTAACCACAGGAATCCTGAAATCGCGATATGCGAAATCGCGACTTAATCGCAACCGTCATATCAAGATGTGATCTGGACCGTTGATCCGAATCCATTTCGGAGCTTCGCGGATCGGGACTTTGAAGTGACAAGAACACTAAACATCAAGAATGTCGAAATCAGGAAATGCAAAATCGCGAAATAATCTGAACCGTCAGATCAAGTGTTGATCGGGACCGTTGATCCTGTTAGCACTCTGTAATTTGCCCAAGGCTGAAAAGGCAATCACAGAGGCAACATCAGAACCGCTTCGAGTCCAGGATCTAGCCCTCCAGGACTCAGAGAGGGATCTCTCTGTGTAATATAGCTTTGTTTGCAGAAATATTAGGCTAGGTAAAAAGAACAGGTATGTTTTGTTGCAAAAGGGTTTAT
>JASDQU011026391.1:0-21142 GCA_032191745.1 Picea mariana
GCATCATCAACCATCATGTCAGATCATGTCAAACAACATATCATATAATCAATAGTATATCATCAAACGAAACAATATCATCATAAATGAAACAACTCAAATACCCCACTCCCTGACTCAATCCGGAGTCCAAGGGAGTTCCACAGATGCCTCTGCATCCTCCAGGTCCGACACCTTGTACACTCAAAGAAACCGAGTCAGCAGCACCTGTCTACACTAAGGTAGTAAAAACATCCTGTCATATAACTCAATGCATCATAATGAAATAAAAGTTTTATCATAATATAAATCCAGATCACTTGCGAGCAAGTGTCCTCAAAGAATAAGTTTGGTATGTGCGCCAGAGCGGGATGTTACATGTAATTAATTTCTAATTAGCATAGAGTAGGTAGGATGTTATTTTCAGTTTTTTGCATGAAGTTTTGAACAAGTATGAATAAGTATGCTCTCCTCCGCGCTTTGTGCGATCTCGAGGATAGAAAGTAGGATGTCTCTAATGTTTTCAGGAAAAATAACATGTAAAAAATTTCTTTAAATTTTAACTTGGGATCCCCATTTGCTAAAATCTTTCATCTGACTTTTTCTTAAAATTTCCAAATTTTTGTTTTTTAAACTAGTGATACAAAATTCATGTGAATTTTCTTAAAAAATTCACAAGCTTGCGATTGATCGAAGTTTCACTTAGTCTGTCACTTCATACACCATAAATCAATAATGGGTGGTGTTGGAGAGAAAGAATAAAAGATAAATATCAAAATCTGTTTGGATTATTTGGTATACACTTTCGAAGAAAAAATGCAACAACTCTCTAGAAGTGACAGACAAAATATTCCCTCTATATTTCCTGAACCAACTTCTCTTCAAGCCAGGTAACCTAGGAAGGAAAGAGACCACAACGAAGTGAAGGCGAGGTCCAAGGATCGATTCCACCCGTCACGATGGTATTCTTATTGTCCTCATTCAGGTACAGAGATAGCCTCATAATATTGTCAATCTCCATAGCATCAATGTTTGTGTGTGAAGGCATATCATGGTTCCTCATTTACAGAACCCCGAACTACAAATCTCTCCACTCCACCATCGACAGAACAAGAAAAAAAATTATAAACCCTAAAGACCTCCGCCCCCTCCAAGAAATCAAAGAAAAAAAAGAAGGATAGATTTGAAACCAGCCTGAAAGAATTCAGCCGGGATATCTCATTGTATAAGTTCAAGGCCGGGGGCGTAGTGGCCATGGTGATTATTATTGTCTTCAGTTTGTTGAATTCTCTATTTGAAGGCAAAGATGTGGCCAAGCTACCCTTCACCCCGATTCCTTTCATACAGAAAATGAGCCACACGGGCCTTAGTGGAGATGATCCAGTGCGATGTTTTTTATTATTTTTTGTGCTCTATAAGCGTTAGATCTAATTCACAGAAGTTTCTAGGGTTTGCTCTACCCATAGGTGTTGTAGGCACATGATTGTTCCCAGTTCCTGATACCAAATCGAGTTAAAAAGTTTCCATTCATTTGCATCTTTGGTGGAATGGTTCCTGACGTTTTGATTAAATTCGAGCATGGATGAGAATTCCACACTGTAGAGTGACCCATCCTCGATACAAGCGCACCATAATGGCGACCGATTAAACAAAATTAGGCCAAAAAATATGTGTGCGTTCACATGCATAAACCACTTGCTACATTATCGACCGAGATTTTGTGATTCAGTTTGTTAGAGAGGTAGTGGCCCATCACTCCACGACCCAATTCACAAATTTAGTTTTCCATGTGTCATGTGAGAAAAATACAAGGGTCAAACACAACCGTATTTTTTGTTTGGTCGGCCTAAGAATACAATAGCTGGGTATGATTGTTGCAACTCCAACCAAAAGTACAAAAAAATGGCCTAAATCTAGGTTTGGTTCGCAGAATAAGGAACTGAGTTTTGTGTATGCACCGACGTTTATTCTCAACTTTTAATTTCGTATCAGAGTAGCCCTGGGCATTCCGTCATTTGATGTGTTTTCCTAAAATGAATAAAGAAATAGTTGGAAGTATTTGATGTCATGGATCTATGTGTTGGCTATTGATTTGAGAAGAATGTTAAGGAATGTGGAAGAGAATGTTGAAGAAAATCAATCTATGCGCGTGAACCAGTCGATCTGTCTTTATTTTGTGTCCTTGAAGTACCAACGCTTTCATTAATTGATATAATAGATTAAGATAAGTGCAAGCAACTAATAGCGATATGTAAAATAGATAAATAAAGACAGGAAAATATAATATGGTTTGCAAGTATAAACGTTTGCAACACATCCACATCGATATATCGCCTGATAGTTTTAATTCAAGAAAAAAATTTCTGGGAAATTCTTTGACAACTCAACAAACACTGGACTGATGAATTGACAAGGTCCACACCAAGTGCAGTGAATTATCTAGCCTATCCAAGTGAGAAGTGGCTTCATTTATAGCTACCAGTTCCGTGACAACGGTAGTGGCTCCTGAGGAGGAAACAAAGCAAGCTGTTGCAAATGACTTACAGTCAATACATTCTTCTCCCTGTGAATGGTTTATCTGCGATGACAAAAGCACTTATACTCAACTTTTTGTTATTTAGGGTTCTGACTCCTTAGCTTCTTGGAAAGCAAACTTATTTTTTTGAGACTATCAAATTCGAGGGGTCTGAAGTTTGTACATAGAGGAATTTATGAAGCTGCTAAGGGTATATATGAACAAATACTTCCTGCGATTCATGCTCATTTGAAAACATGTGGAGAGGCTTCACGCTTTCGTTTTATAGGGCATTCATTAGGAGGAATTCTTTCTATGTTACTAAATTTGATGCTTCTGATAAGAGGAGTGGTGCCATTGTCTTTGTTTCTGCCAGTTATAACATTTGGATCGTCGTGCATAATGTGTGGAGGTGATTATCTACTTGAAAAAATAGGCTTATCCACCAGTCATGTACAATCTATCATAATGCACAGGGATATTGTACCACGGGCCTTTTCATGTCATTATCCTGATCATATTGCAGAAATTCTAAAAAGTTTAAATGCCAATTTTCGCAATCACCCTTGTCTTGACAGTCAGAGGCTTTTGTATGCCCCCATGGGATAGTTGCTAATTTTACAACCAGATAACGAAGTTTCTACCACTCACCATTTACTTCTTACTGGTTGTGCTCTGTACGTTCTTGGTATCTTTATGTCCACTGAAATTGACAGTGAGCCATCAAGGGCAGTTCAACTGCGGACTGCTCAAATCGAATTTTTGAATTCTCCCCACCCACTAGAAACCATGAGAAATCCAAGTGCATAGGGTATAAAAGGATCAATATGTCGAGATCATGATTCTCGAAATTACTTGAAAACGATTAAAAAAGTGCTTCGTCGTGAATTGAAGTGTCTCCGAAGGTTGGAGTGGGCACAAAGAAGACAGATGTGTTGGCCTCTTGTCACCACAAAATCCTCTAAAGCCTCTATGCTGGTACAGATAAGTTCCACAAAAAGTATTGATATGGCAGTACATAGAAATTCCAGAGAAAGTATTGGCATGGATAGGAAAAAATTTGTCGGCGCTGTGTGTAGTATCAGTAGTGTCTCATGTGAAGCACCTAGACGATTTGAGCTTCCTATTCAAGTTGGTGTTATGCTCCATAGGATCAAAGCTACACTCAAAAGATTCACCAGATTAATTTCATCTCAGCATATGCAGATGTGACTTTTGTTTTTGTTATCTGGTCGAATGTTCATTGTACAAATATGTGCCAAAATTTAATCATAAGTTTATTTTTAGTGTTAAATATCTTATGCTTTATGCTGGTGTTGCCTCACCAACCCTTGGAAAGAATGCTAATGCCTAATTAGCATGACTTCAGCTTTGACGTCTGAGCACGAAGCCATAGTGAGACTGTGATGCCTTAGGCCAGAATATAGATCTCTAGATAGCATGGTATCATGTTTGAGCCCTTAGTTTACCAATCTAGGATGAGAATGTGGATAGCATGGAGTTACGTTTCAGCTCTCAATTGTACTAGAATGTGTGATGCCTAATTAAAATGGGCCCTGATCTTCACCAACTAAAATCAAAATCGAAAAGAAAGAAGCTCCCAAGTGAGGAGTCGAAAACAAGCCAGCTTCCAAGTGAGAATCAACATGCACAGTGAAACTAGCAAAACATGTAAGAAGCAAGACAAACAAAACATGCAAGTGCCATTCCCTAGCTCAAGTATCCAATGAGCTTGAATTTCCTCTTTGAGCTGGATCGATGATCCAAAGGATCGAGGACATTCTCAGAAGATACTTCGAGTGGATTGGACTTTCTTTCTTAATGTGCTCGAATCTTGATTGTAGAAATATATTGTCATATATATATATATATATATATATATATACTCTAGAATCCATATGAGTTGTTAAAAAGTAAATATTATTTCATGCTTTCATTTCTTATGATTTTATTGTTTTCCTTGAAGTCACTTAAACAGGTATTCATGAAGACCATTGTCACAAATACGTCACGGTCAATCGGTAAATAATGTATTTGATTGTTTATTTTTTAGATTGGTTTGCTAGAATCTTTTTTGCACTATGTTTTTTGATGTTCTCACAATATTTATTGCATGATTAGTGCTAACCTTTTACATGTTTGAAGACGATCAAATCTCATGCAAAAGTGATTTTCAAGGATCACCACTATTTCCAGAAGACATACCTCATTAAAATCTCGAAGGATCTTGATTGTTCATCACACATGTCATGACATTTCCAGCTACACAACCATCTTTCATAAAACCAATTACGCCATGAAATGATCACTTACCCTTCTCTTTCCAATCTTATTCATCCTCCATGTATTGAAGTCCACCTTTCATTGCCTTATCCACAATGATTTCACACATGCCTAGATTTATGAGTTGCATACAGTTTGCCCTATTTTCAGTTCATATCTTTGCCTTGCAAATAAAACCATTCAGTTCCCTTTCGATGACTACATTATCCTGCTTTCTTTTTCATAAACACTATTTCTATCGAGATCTTTTCATCTATAGTCCTACCAGTCATTTTGTACAAATCACGTTGACTGACGTGGGATTCCTTAAGGACCACCTTTCAATAAGTCTTGCCCCATCGATCTCAACACCTTGTTTGGGATAGAGACTAGAGTCCTTATGAGTACCTTAAGGCTTGCATGCCTTAATGGCAAGTTATCTCACTGACAATCATGGTAATACATCAATTTCACACTTCGCAAGATGTGCTTAGGTACCTTGGCACTCATTGATATCAATGATGAGTTTTCCTCGCATTGGTTAACGACATTCATCAATGGTCGGTAATCCAATGACTTCTTTTCATGCTCGACATCGACACATTCGTTCGCATGAATAGAATTGTACCATCAGGTTTAGCAGCGGGTGAAGACTATACACTTTTCCATGACTCCATCAATAGTTGCAACAATATTTTTCCAGCCATATGAGAGTACCACAGTTCCACTTTCAGAATTCATCTTTTGATTCATACAACCAATCAACAATTCATATTCCTTCACTTCACATCCCATGATCCAATCACAGTGACAACAACAGTCACATTTTTCCTGATCTAGCGATAGCTACATCCCTCTTGCTTGGTTCATCTACTTTTTGGGTAAGTGGAGGTATGTTGTTTTGTACTCTTTAATCATGCAATTCCTTACATGCTAGAGTGAATGAATTTGGAAAATTCCCTCACCATGTTCCATTTCCTTTTGTATTTTCATACACATAACAAATCTTCAGTTGGGGGGGGGGGCATTTGATTCCATTTTCCACATGTCATCTCACTTACCATTGATCAACATGTCTCTTCCAAGCTACACCTTGTTGCACCTTGATTCTGTATATTTCTCTATTTTGGCATGATTCATAACATGAATAAAAGTATTTCTAATGTACATTGATGGTTCATCATGAATGTATGCTTTCAAATATTATGTATTGCAGCAAAAACAAAAGTAATGTTGTTAACACAAGAACCAACATTTGTTATATTCATGGTTGCCACACAAGAACCAACCATAAGAAAAACGTTGCCACTCATGCATTTTATTAAGAAGCCAAAAGTCCCAAAGAATAACCATGCAAGGTTGCATGAGAATATGCAACCAGATCAATTCGGGGGGGGGGAATCATGCAAAGCCAAAATTGAGAAGAAAAGTTTTTATGCAAGGTTGCATGAGGACATGCAACAAGTTCAGTTGGGGGGTATGTTGAGTCTTAGAATTGTCGCATTTCCATCCTCTTTTCCTTTTGCAATTCCTCACATTCTATCACTTTATTTAACCGTTCATTATACTCTTTTCATGAATACATTGGGGTTTCACCTTATTATTTTCCACTTTATTCATTTTAGTATTAAAAGAGAATTTATGGTTAAATATTAAAAATCAATATATTTTTCATATATGTCTCAAAGATTTGTGTGAGCTTTGTAATGTAGGGATATTTGAAGCTTTCAACCAAGGAGTATTCAAAATTTTCT
Organism: Picea mariana; assembly: GCA_032191745.1. Taxonomy (NCBI): domain Eukaryota; kingdom Viridiplantae; phylum Streptophyta; class Pinopsida; order Pinales; family Pinaceae; genus Picea; species Picea mariana. Next base: position 6,511 of record JASDQU011026391.1, read on the forward strand.
CGAATGTTTTCTCCATCTTTTCACAATTTGAAGGAGATAATTCAAGCTAATTTCAAGGAGGAATATCATGAGAGAATTTGTGAGAGAAAAGTGGGATAAGTATTTTGTAATTATAGAAAATTGGTTGAGATAAAAGTGGAGAGGGTTTGAATGGATATGTATTTTGTTATTATAGAAAATTGGTTGAGAGAAAAGTGGAATTGTAATTATGAGTTGCTTATCTTCTTTTCAAAGTACTCATGTATAAATAAGAGGGCTCTCTCCTCATTTGAGGAGAGGAGGAGAGGAAGAGAGAAAGTAAATAAGAACATAGTTAGTTTTTGCTCTTGAGATAATGAGTTAGTCATGGATTTCATCATGTTGTAATAGAGTTGATGTTTTAGATTGATTTCTCCATAATAGATTTCTTATTTTGAGTTGTTAATATAGATTTTATGTGAGCTCACATATGTTTTTCATTTGTTATTTGTTATTTATGTTATAGATGATCTTTCCTTTGTCTAATCTCATGCTTTCTCAATTAGGTTTAATTTATGTAATTTCACGCTTTTGTTTATGTCATGCAATTCAATTTCATGCTTCCTCAATCAGGTGTAATTTATGAAATTTCATGCAATTCAAGTTCAGTCGTGTGTTTATTTTCCAATCATTAAATTAAGTTAGCTTGCTTTCATCCTACATATATTGTGCTTGCACCTTGAAGCTTACAAGCCCTGGGTTGACAATTTTATGTCAAATTCATTAGCATATAAATCACTCAACACTTGTATCAGCTAATATGCACAACCTGTGTAAGATGCAACTCGCAGCCTGTATCGGTTGATATTTACAACCTGTGTAAGATCCAAATCGTAGCCTGTATCGACTGATATGCAAAGTTGATTTTGTGTGTACTGAGTTGTAATATCATTAGGTATTTTCTCTTCTTCTAGGTCTACTTGGAAAACCATGTCTTTCTTCTTATGTAATATTTCAACTTGATTATGAAAATGTTGGTTTTTATCCCCTGGAGCAGCAGTGAAGACTGTATCTTCATGAGACTCTTCAAAAACATTTTCAAAAATACTATACTAAAAAACAACAACAATGTCTTCTTCATCCCCTACTAAATCTCTGATTCAAATTGCAGAAATACTATCCAACTTTATGGAACATGCAACTTTATGCAACTTATGCAACTTTATGCAACATGCAACTTATGCAGCTATGCAACTTTATGCAACTTATGCAACTTTATGCAACATGCAACTATGCAAATTTATGCAACTTATCCAAATTTATGTAACTATGCAACTTTATGCAACTATATGAAACTTTATGCAACTTATGGAACTTTATGCAACTTTATGCAACTTGACTGTTATACATGGAAATTTGAATTTTTTCATGGTGGATAGTGTTATGCGTGCCAATGCACTAGATCAATACATTTAGATCATTTGCAATATCAGGAAGATTGTTTGTTTCTAGCTCATAGGAATTTTATGTTCAACCTAACTTGTTCTATATTCCTTGAATTTTTCTCATGGCTCACAAGGCTTGAATAGGCTCACAGAGGTTGTATGTTCCCCCTAAATTTTTCACCAGTTTTTCTATGCTCACAGAGTTTGTACATTCCCCTTGAATTTTTCACTATACTGTCTATGCTCATAGAGGTTGTACGTTCCCCCTGGCTTTTACATTAGACTTACAACTTGAATCGCAAGATCATAAAGCATCTCTTTCGTCCTGAAGTTTGGTTTAACTCACATAGGTTGTACGTTCCCCCTCGATTTTTTCAATACCTCACAAGACTGGTTGATTCTCCAAATATCCCTGGCTAGCCTTAGTGTGGCCCATGTAGCCTCTCATTGGAGAATGATTGCTGATGTTGCCAAATTTAACAAAATTGTAGGCCTATGGAAACTCATCTTTCTTACCAAGACAAATCTTCATTGAAAAATAATGAATGTGAAACTCTCTGCAATTACTCTTGACCCGAGATCAAGATTCTCCATTGTGAATTCATTACCATGAAGAAATGGCTTTGTGCAAATCTGGTTTCACATCTCTAAAACATCCTCAAACATAACATCTAAATCTAGAGAAAATCTCTCTATGAGAAATAATGAGAAATTAAAATCATGAGCGATGATGATGCAGGAGCATCACGATTACAAAATCCAACGTGGAGCCAGCGCATGTGTTTTAAGCACATGACATAAAAGCTTGATAACTTTTTGAATTTTCGTTAAAAGATGAAGCGCCATATCCTTCAATGAAACATTTATGAAGGAGTGCCTGTTGTGTTGTATCAGACCTCGAGCCTTACGCTCTTGTCTGATATAGATAGGAGGCATTTAATAGATGTAAGACAGGTAGATAGGATTTTACTCCAGAATAGACAGTTTAGAGTTCGAGAGGGAAAACAGATATAGACACCCTCCTTTGTACATTGTAACATTATTCAGAAGCATTCAGAAGAGAATAGAAGAGAAAGCAGAGAACTGTATGAAGAACACTCATGTACAGATTTGAATTAATAGAAGAGAGTCTTTGATTCAAACTCATGTCTGGTGTTGTTTCTCTGTGTATATTGTTTATGTGCTCATGAATGTTTGTTTCTGGTTATGCATTTGCTTTGTATATGTTGTGCATGTGATTTCAGGGTTTGAAACTGAAATCTAAATGAGAGAGGGAATAAGTTTCAATTGTTTCTCTATCTGAGCCAGGAGATTCCTGCAAAGAGTGCAGTCGAATTCATCCACAAGGAGTGCGTTGATGAGGGTCGATGGTTTAAATTTTGTTCTTGGTTGCCCAGAAGTGGAAGTGGGTCATTGCAACTGTGCAAGGAGTGTATAGGTTGGAGGAAGAAGAAGTCTCAGTTGTTAATCTGAGTAAAGGAATTTAGAGATTGCTGCTACAGGAGTTGCACAGAGTCTGAGTGTTCAACACTTGAAGTCATTGAACGTCGAGCGCAAGGAGTGCACACGAATCCATCTGAAGGAGTCAGAGTGGAAAAGCTCAGGAGGTTTAGCACCTTCATAATATTGTGAAAGAGAACACAGGAGGGTTGATCAAGGAAGGGTCACGTAGAGTTGTAGGCGCAGGCTTGGAGGACAAGTCTTGGCAGAAATACTTAGCCACTTCCAAGAAATCTCAGGGAGGAGGAATTGACGGTCAGTATTCACCGAGGAAACAGCGAAATCCCGTCCGCCGTCAGATCTGGGAAAGTTGCACACGGGTTAAGCCTTAACGTGCAGGGGAGGAGCCCGAGAGTCATCGGGACTCGGCTCATCGGAGGATCGGAATTCCAGAGACAAGAGTCTCATGCCTAAAATCGCAACCAGCGATTTCCCGAAGGGATCTCAACCGTTGATTGCAGCATGGTTACGTGGCAAGATATCCCAAGGATCGTGGATCGGATAATCGAGATTCCGGAGATAGGGACTTGGCACGTTGAAATCATGATTAGCGATTTCTTGACGCGATCAGAGCCGTTGATCCGCAGGACGCGTGTCCGAGGATCCAGTGGAATCGGAGTTCGAAATTTCAGGGTTTCTGAGGACAGAGGAACCGTCACCCCCGGAATCGCGATATCGCGAAACGCGATATCCCAACAGTTAGAGTTGTGGGCCCCAGAAGGTGTGATAGGGGGACAAGTGTTGTCGCGCATCGGGGTTCAGAGTTTTGGAGGTCCGGTATATATTGACAATGGGAATCGCGAAATTCTGACATGCGATTTCCCGACAGTGTAAGGGCGTAGTGGAGGACAGGTGCCATCACGGATTGGGGATCGGGAATCCTTGAGGTGAGAAATTCACTACCTCTCAAAGGTCGATTTCACGACGGGATAATTCCCGACAGAAGCAAGGAAGGTGTAAAGTGAATATTTCATCGGGTTTCGAGAATTGTGAGACCCGAGCACAGGAATCGCGACCACGCGAGATCTGATTTCCCGATAGGATAAAGGGAGATCACCACGGGCATTCTGTGGGTACAGAAAACTTTTGAAAAGGGAGTTGAAGAGCATTTTAGCTCTTCGAGCCTAAGGAAAAGAAGGTCCTGGTGGAAGTGGACGTGCCGGTTGGCGCGTGGGCGTTAACAGTGTGGTATCATCTGCGTTAGATGACATAAAATAACATGACATCAATCTCGAAAGGCCTTACATTCTAATTAAACCATGCTTGTTGAATGCAGTTCACATTTCATAACTTTCAAGTAAACAATCGTCATATCTTCCAAAATACTTAGCTCACTAACTTATCTTCTCATTTTATTGAGTGTAGGTACCACCAAATAGGTACCTTCTAGATCTATCTTCCTCGACTCAGGATAAATATATACTATGAGAGGTTGGAAGTGAGACGTATTGTACTAGATCTAACAGTTCTAGATAAACTAGAGCTGAAAAGGTAAGAAGAAGATTTCATAGACGCATGAAATTTTTTATTTCCGAAGGAGGGTCATGTGATTATGATGATGAGAGCATAGGAGACATTGAGTTTCCCTTGAGGTATAAACATTTAGTGCAACAATGGGTACCTAAGGAGATATCTCAATTGGACACAAATTTCTTCATCAATGGGAGGATGTATCACATTGCTCCATCGTCCTTACATGGTTTGGGGCTATTTTCCATGGATGGCATAAAGGTCAAATATGGCACTGTAACTGAATTGATGGAGTATGTTGGACCATGCTACAAATACAATCAATGGTTGATGTTGGTTCGATATACGCGAAGTATGCAGAGATACGAAGTTGCTTCAAATTATATACATCTAGTAGACAACATTCAAAACAAAGGGGCGACTATGTTTATTGATGGAAGGCCAAAAGCTTCCAGAAACATTACGAGATTTATAAATAGTACATGACTAGGGACAACAACTAAGAAATTGAATTGCATATTTGAGGGGCGTGAAGGAAATCACATATTCATATGTGAAACAAAATCAATAGTTGCAGGTGAAGAGTTTTTGATCGATTACAATTTGAATCGAATAGATGGAGGGGATGCTACTATGGAGGTAAATATATTATATACCATTTAACTCAACCTTTGATCAATCACTCTTATTAATTATTTTTTTGGATTAATAATAATAATAATAATAATCTATTTTTAAGGTCACGGCCAAGCCAACACACCAAATTTGGTGTATGAGACCCCCTTGTTTGTGGGACAAGGGACCCCCCTTCGCCCAGCGATTTGACTGGTAAAGTCTACGAAGGCATACATACCCTACCCCCCTCTGGATTTGAACCTGTGACCTCTTAAGAGGTCACAGGTTCTTATATACCATTTAACTGAACCATTTTCATTAATTCCCTTACTTCTTGTATTGTGGAAGAGTGATCATGCATTGATGCATACGCAGTCTGGAGGCAGCTCTGAACATGTAAAATTCGATGTAATAACAATTTTCATTTTATTTTATAATAGCTGTTAATATGATTAGAATATATAATTTTTTTTAATGTTACAACTATTTTCATAAATTTTATTGATTGATTTATTATGTCAGGGTAATCGTGGAAATTCACTTGCAGATACATCCATCCAGGGTGACCGTGGAGAGTCACTTGCAGATACATCCGTCCAGGGTGACTGTTGAAAGTCACCCACTATGCCACATTAGGTAAATGTTAATAGTAGCTAAATATGATTACAATAACTAAATTTATTTAATGTTAAAATTAATTTCCTTAATTTCATTGTTTGATGTTTGTAGTCCACAGTCAATGTGGATGATGAGGTGATTAAGGAAGAAACTTTTTATTCGCCAAATCCAATGGAAACTATTAGGAAGGCCCCGAAAATGGTAAAATTATAATTACTTGGTTTGATTAGAAGAAGATCCATGACAGAGGAGTCAACACAAGAACTAATGAGATGAAAGCTCAAATACATTCTTACGGGGTAAGTGGAATCTTTACATAATTTTATTAGCTATGACATATATACATTTATGATTTTTAGTTTTATATTTTTTATATGATCTGATAAAGTCAAGTATTCCTTTTGTAGGATTTTTTAAAACCAGAGAGTGGAAAACATACAGAGACCATTATTGGTAGCAATGATGATCCAGTGCGGCCACAACATCGACATAGCATACCAGTGAGGCCTTTTAACTCTCCTGAGGTTGGACTTGAATCAAATGATGAGCATACTGATTTTGAGCAGCATGACATGCCTGAGTAGGGCCATACAAACATTGGGACTCCACATGATGTTAGAGATGAAATTAGTGTCAATTGCGAGGAAGCTTATCCGTGAGTGGGTGAAAATCACGGGATCACTAGATGTCACCTTTCTGGTGGATGAAGGATGTGTTCCAATAAAGATACAAAAGATTGCAGGTATTTATTAATTAATTTATTGATTTTTATCATGTAATTAAAAAGCACATATGTCAAAATTATTTTAAATTAATGATCATAATGTTTTTGCAGGAAATAATGTATTATATAGGGATTTGAATGACAAGGAATTGGATCATTTTGGCCCCACCATTCGCACAAGGTGGAATGGCCAAGATAGAAATTTGAAAGATGAATTGATAATCCATATGGTAAACTTGTTTGGAAATACATTCAACAAAAAAGTGGTCACCCATTTAGCTAGCGAGAGTTTGAAATATACTAGGGCCCAATATAGGCAAAGACTGGAAGAAAAGCTCAAGTATGAGCGCCCTCCCATGGTTTGGGAGAAAGAGTGGAAGGAACTGATAGAGGATGCAATTTTTTTTTGGTTAAAAAGATAGGGAAAAGAACCACGACCTAATAAAGCAAGGTACGACACATATCATATTTTTAGTGAAATTTGCTCAATTTTATTTTATTTTGTTTTAAATAACAATTGTGACATCTGACATATTTCAAAATTTTCATACGCTTCATGACACCTTCAAATCAACAAAGGATAGAATGGAAAAACATGAGCAACATAAACTGGGCTAGGGTGGCTACATAAAACTAAGAGCACGAATTGTAAGAATTAAATGATTAATTTTGGAGAATATTTATTTAACAGTAGCAAACAAATAATTGTTTTATTACAAGTAATTTTAATGATGCTATGCATTGGAGGGAAATACGTTCAAATCCCCTGCCACCGAGGAAGACCTAAATCTTGGTTTCAATTTTGGTTTTCAAAGTGTGGTTGAATATCGAAAAATCTTGGGGCATACACCGATCTCCCCAATTATGCAAATGTAGGTAAATAAAATTAATAAGGCCATCATTTTAGTATACTTGTAAAATATATTCATGATTGATTATATCACCAATAACTAAATTTGTATGTTTTTTTCAAGCAGGAGAGCAACCGAAGCAGTGAGGGTAGCGATACTTATGAACCACTAACATTTGATAGTGGGGAGGGCTTGTCGCATGATATTGGAGAGCAGACTAGCCATTCGGGTATGTATGCTTTAGAAATAGAAGTATGTATTATGATTATAGATATTTATTTGCTGACATATACTTATAAAGTTTCTTCTTTCAATGGAGGAGAATGTAGCTCATGAGGGTGAACTGCAAGAGGAAAAAATGATGCAAGCAATGAACACACCAGTTTTCACGACTAGACAAACAGGTAAAGAAAAATATTGTAATGTTATTCAAAATAATGAAATAGTTCTTTCAATAACATTTTAGCATATCAATATGACCGTTTTTTTGTTGCAGCTGATGCCCATTTATAGCTGCCTCCACGTCTTGCTCATCGACATACCATACATATGATACATGAGGGCATGGAAACAAAATCAACACAAATAGTACAAGGCACCATAAATACATTGACAGATGAGGATGATGATATTCCACTCGTGGGTTTAAAAATAAAAATAAAAATTGATTGTATAAATTTATGACTTGTATTTTAATCACTATCGTTATTAATATGAATAAATGTTCATATGAATTGCCTCCTTATCCATGAAGGTTTATATTTTTATATGTCTTGATGACTTGACTACTTATGCATGAATGTTTGTATGTTTTCTATGTAAAAGAAATCATTTATTGGGTATGGGGAATTGAGAGTGATATGAGATGGGGAGGGGCCATATGAGATTCCACCTTCATGTGGTTGGCCTTGTTCAGTAGAGAATAACCTATTCTCAAAACAAAGAGAAGATCATTAATGTATTCCACTTTAGTATTTCTAGATTCTTTTACATGTTTAAATACTTGTTTATTTTCTTATATATTATTTACTCATACAAAAATTTTGTCTTTGATGATTTCGACAGGTCTTGGAAATGGAAATGAAACTCGTGGACAACTCTTATCAACCTGTATGGGAAGATGGACCCGACGAAAGAACATTGATAAGGTAAGGGTTTTGACGTGTTTTTTATAGTCTAGTTATCCCATTGGTTTTATTCTATTAGTAATGGTATGCCTATGGTTTTATCCCATTGGTTTTATTCTATTAAATTGTAGGACTATGGAAACTCATCTGTCTTACCAAGATAGATCTTCATTGCAAAATAAGAAATGTGAAAGTCTCTACAATTAATATTGACCCGAGATCAACATTCTCCAATGTGAATTCATTACCATGAGGAAATGGCTTTGTGCAAATTTGGTTTCACATCTCTAAAGCATCCTCAAACATAACATCTAAATCTATAGAAAATCTCTCTATGAGAAATAATGAGAAATTAAAATCATGATCGACGACATAAAATAACATGACATCAATATCAAAAGGCATTACATTCTAATTAAACCATGCTTGTTGAATGCAGTTCACATTTCATGACTTTCAAGTAAAATATTGTCATCTCTTCCAACCCTATACAGGGAGAAAAATCCCATCAAACAATATTCTTTTATTGCATTAGTAATGTATGATCACTTACACATATTTCACCATAAAATTATGCTCTTAACGAGCTTGCCAAGACGACTTAGATCAGATTGTGTAGCTTGTGATAAAATCAAAAAATTGTTGATAAATACGTATGTTGTATACCAGCACTGTGGAAGAATTTGTGCCCTGCCTGAGTGCTAAAATTATGTCTTTTATGGATTGATATAACTGCTGCTACTCATAGCCTGTATCAACTGATATTCACATCTTGTGTAAGATGATATTCACAGACTGTGTATGTTGCAATTCACATCCTATATCAACTGATATTCACATCCTATGTAAGCTGCAACTCGCATCCTGTATCAGCTGATATTCAGAGTATGTTGATGCAGACTCCTTCTCTCTCTTGGGGTTGCTCGACCTCTCGGTCTAGGATATTTCAAATAACTAAGCCAAATGATCTCTTTGGTCCCCCTGCTGGAACCCAAATCAAGTTACATAGGCCCATTTTCTCCTAAGGCGCAGGTTTTGTGAAAACCCAAGGGCTCTTGCTAAGCCCCTATTCCATTTTTTCAATTTAAATAACAGGCGATAACTCCTCTCACTAGGCCCCTCTTTCTTCATATGACCTTGAGCTGTGACCGGGGCTAACCTCCTTCACGATTTTGAGCTTCGATGCTTTTGAATGTAGCTGACGCCTTTTTACCTGAACCCCGAATCGACGAACTTACCAGGACAGGATCTACGTCTCACGTTCCTCCAAAAACCAACAGTTGTGATCCTCTTCGTGAATTCAGGCTTCGGTGCTTTTGGATGCAGCTTACTCCTTTTTCCCCAAACTCTGAATCATCAAAATCTCCTGGACCATATCTATGACCCACGCTCCTTTTACAACCAACAACTGAGATTTACTTTGGAGCTTCGGCGTTTAGGAGTTTCGAATGTTCCAAATCCTTTTTTTCCCGAATTAATTTCTACACAAAGATATGGATCAAGTGCTACACATCCTTCTCCAATGGATGGTTCTGATGGAGTTTGACAATTTAGCCTTTCAGAATTTTTGTGATTTCACTCTTTGTTTTCCCTGAAGTGCTCTATCTCCAAAGTGACAGATATGGCACCACGTGCTCACACAATCGACGACTAGGATTTAGCTTCTTACCTTTTGGAGCTTCGGATGACTTCCGGTCAACGAATCCACCTTCTCCTTGCTCCTTTCTCTGAATTCCATGATATGTTCATGCATGTCCTCCCCAGATTGACGGTCATGATGAAATTCACTACTTCACACTTTGGGAGTTCTGCACACTCCACTCTCTCTTTTCCCCGAAGAGATTTTCCTCGGAACTGGTAGATCTCCTTCCACACATCCCTTGTTCACAGATGATTGTGATTTACTTCTTAACTTCAGGCTTCAAGAGTTTGGTACATTCCATCCTAAATTTTCCCTGAAGTTCTCTTTTTTCGAAGCATGCGGATCTCCACCATGTGTCTCTCCTAGATCCAACAGTCCAGATTCACTTCACAACTTCAGGATTTCGGTGGTCCCGCTCCTTAAACACTTTCAAATATCCAAATATGCAAAGTGCTGAAGGAATTCAAAGATTTAATCTCTGTGCAACTCTCCTAGATCTCACGGTCTGGAAAGATCACGATCCCTCTGAATGGATCCCGTTCGCTGCTCAATTGGATTCTCCTGAAGTGCCTATGTTCTGGACTTCCAGATCTTCTTCCACCTATCCCCCTATATGATGCACGATCCTGATCTACTTTGGGACTTCACAAGTCTACTCTCTTATGCACATAAAAAGGGATTTAAAGTCCGTGCAATTTAACTGGATCTGACGGATGTCGATCCTTCGTGCTTAGATCCAATGGTTGGGATCTACTCTCCTCCTCGACACTCTCCTCCTTTGTCCTAGACCTTGATCTAACGGTCCAGATCGCTTCCGACAACAGATCTGATAGCATGTGTAACTTGATTTGGGTTCCAGTAGGGGGCCCAAAGAGCTAATTCAACTCAGTTATTTGAACGATCCTAGACCGGGAGGTCGAGCAGCCCTAAGAGAGAGAGGGGGTCTACGTCATCACCCAACCCTTGGAATACATCCAACCTGTGATTGATTTATGAGGCAGAAAATCTAAATGCCATGCTTGATGGAGGTAGCTTAGTATCCAAAATTCAAGATTTATCTACCCAAGGTGGTGGTTGTGGGATGCAATTGCACCTCAGTCAGATTTTGAATGGTTGTTGGGAAATATCGCTAGTACCTCTGGGATATGCCCTGTTCATCCCTCATTATAACTGATTGTTCGGCCCTTCACTAGTTTCTCCTCAAGTGGGTTCTAGCCCCACTATCGAGAGATTTTTTGGAGGTCTAGTGTTATTTGAGAGGAAGGACATTACGTCGGATAGGAAATGAGCACTTGTTGTTTGATTTGTTATTTCCTGCATGAGGAGTTACCAAAATCTCAAACCACTTTTCACATTGTCTTGATGTATGGTTTTCACCACTTGAAGTACATGCATTTTTGTGAATACATTATTTAAAGTAATTTGAAAGAAGCTTGTCCTGTCATTCCTCACTACCATTTACACACACCCACTTCTAAGATATAATCATAGGGAAACCACAGTATCCTTGTCGTTCTAGATGCTTAAGAAATTTACCCCTAATTTTGGGTGGTGTTCCTAACTTCAATGAGACATCAACAGTACCATCACATAAACTAGTTAGTTCTATGGTACTAGGCTTAGGATTATTAGGAGCCACTTTGCTTAGAACCAATATCCCAAGCAACTCCCAACCAAAACCTCCACCAAAAGGAGGCGGAGCCCAAAATTTTCCACAAAGTACAAGCTCTTAAGGAATTACTTCCTCCCACAACATGGGAGGACCCACTCCTATCATGCCCTTTTTGGATTCACTCAATATCCCTGATCTAACTAAACTGAAAAATGATTCCATATTGTACGACTCTACCTGGTTGAATATGCCCACAAAAATACCTTTGAATATCCCTAAGTTTGAAGGAAAGTCGGAGAGGACCCCACCAACCATGTCATGTCCTTCCACTTGTGGTGTTCTTCTAATAGCATAATGGAATATTCCATTCATCTACGATTATTTAAGAGAACCCTCACTGGAACAACAACCAATAATAAGTGGACGAGAAATTTAGAGCCCACCCAACATTCAAATCATTAGCCAAAGCATTCCTCTCATTTTTTTAATTTCCTATCCGTCATGATATTGGGTCTAAAATCCTTTCAGAATGAAAACAAAACAACACTACTCACATTTCGGACCATATTCACAAATGGATTAGACGTCGTAACCTTTGTAACGCGGACACCACCCCACAACAAAGGCTAGATTGGTTCCTCCAATCGCTCATTCCAAATTGAAGATGAATCCATCACCAAGGCACAAAAATTTGACCTCATTTACTCCCAATTAGGGTACCTATACACTGTTCTTCCATGTTCTCCTCATCCTTTTCCTTTTGGTCAAGAAAAACCTGGAACATCGCATATCGTTGATGGGTTGATTGATTCCATGGCTCATATTCAACCACACACACAATAAGTACCCACATATGGGACCAACCCATGTACTTTCAACCATATGGGGGAGCTTCATATTACTCTATCCCCCCACCCACCATTCATGGCACCTCCTCTTCCCCCTATGGGTACCTTGTTACCCACACCCCTCCCCCAACCAATCCTTATCCCACAATCGGTTCCTCCATTGACAACGTCCTATCCACCTAGTAATAATGGATCCACCTCCACTTCTTATAACCCATATCGACCCCCATAAGGTAACCCATACTATCCCTTCACAGGTCCACCCCAATCGGTCGCAACCCCACATGGACAACACCAAGCGGGGGTCAATTTCATCCAACCTTCCCCTCTTCAATAGGTTCAAGCATTTGAATAGTTGAATACGTCCAATCCACCTCACCAACCCAACAATAACCAGAAGAAATGAAAGAATAGGAACCAGGGGCAAGGAGGGAACCCCCCTCAACAAAACCCCCAAGCATGGGGAAACCAACGCAAACCCAACCAAAACCCCCAAAGAAAAAATAATAATGGTCAACCTCGAAAAGGGAGAAATAACAACCTTCGAACCAATTACCCTTGCAAATTATGTGGTGAATATGACCATTACACTCACCATTACCCTCAAATCACTGACTACAAATGGATGAAAGATTCCATGAATCCTTAGTGGGATCCCAACCCTCAAGGTCCACCTCAAGGAGCTCCCACTTATATACCACCACCACCACCAGTGGTATTACAAAATCCTATCCCACATCAATGATTCATTAATACTCAACCAGAGGGGGTCTAACTCCCACACCAACAAGGGAAGTTCCCTCCACCTAAATAGCCCCATCTAGGGAACACCACCGACCGTAGTATCCTCCTCACTACTAAAAAGGAAATCCTCTTACAAACTTGCAGTCACCAATACGGTACATCCCCTGATCCATTACCCACCACTTTGGATGATCCCCAACTACCAAATGGACAACCATTGATGATCTCTTGTCCTAAAATTGAAGCCATCACCTACGTTCCTCGTGCACGCTTATGCAGGAATGTGCATAATCATAATTCTAGGGATGCCCACAACTATAGTGTTATTGACTACCTCACTCAATCACCCACTGCCATCTCAGTTATGGAAGTCCTTCAAGCATGCCCTTCACAATGAAAGGAATTAATTTCACAATTGGGGGAAGTAGATCCCGTAGAAACCCATCTAATCACATTTGAATTAGACAGAATAGACCCAAGACTTCCATCATTAGTCACATTCCAGATTCGTGTCAAAATCTGAAATATCATGGTCCATCATTGCATCATAGATGAAGGAGCATACATGTGCATCATGTCCAAATTAGTTTCACAACAACTCGGTTCACCTGAGTTGATCCCCTCTGCCATCATGATTCAATCTTACGATGGTCACCCATCCCAACCAGAAGGCCTGTATCAAAAAGTTCCAGTCGAGTTGGGGGGGAAATAATTCTCATCGGCATAGATGTCATTGATGCCCAATTGGATTAGAATATCCTATTCGAATGAAGCTACATGTATGTCATGTAGGTTGTATCTTCCTCGGTCTTTCGTGCCATGATCTTCCCTCACAATGGGAAAATTTTCACCATCGATCAATTGACCCACCATGAACCCAACCAATCAGGGCACATTGATAACATCCTGCCACTAATATGCTCGAGTGATGACCTAGTCCCAATGATTGACGTTAGACCTAGGATATTTCAGGATGCATTGTTGATCGGTACATACAAATGCTTCCCACACCCCATAACTATCATTGTGTGTGTCATCACTATTGGAGTTACTTCACACACACCTAGGATTTATTTTTCCTAACGTTATTCCTTGTTTATTAGTCATAATTAGTCATTATCCACTCTCCTATATTTTAGGGGAGAATATTCCACCTAGAGAATATTCTCTTTCAGTTGACACTTCAGTTTGACTAGTTGATTTGATTTTATATGTTGCATTGGTTTTGTCACCATGCAACATTGGGATCATTACCAACTCACTACTCTTTGTTCAGTCAGTTAACTGAAGACTAGTTGACTAACTCAGCTAGGTGGTAGTTCACTCCCGTAACTACCTGAGAAACTAGACTAGCTGATAATTTACTCTTGTAACTATTGGTGTGTGTCCATATCAATCTAGACCACCACTATGGCTCATTAGTTACTCATTTATCCTATATATATTGTAAATTATTCACTCTTTGAGTGTGGAATACG